>CBVK0105738662.1:0-15441 GCA_900067695.1 Picea abies
CACCAAATCCACTGCCTTCCACCCCCATACAGATGGCCAAACTGAGGTCGTCAATCGAATGATCATACATATCATGTGCATGTACAATTCAAAACACCCTCACACATGGGATGAGAGTCCTTTTTATGTCCATCATAGCTACAACCGAGCCCTGCATATCTCAACTGGTCACAGCCCCTTTCAAGTGGGGTTGGGATTCTAACCATTGGGCCTCATAGATGTTGCACTACCCCTGGTGACCACCTCGGCCGACTCATCCTCTGCTTCACCAGAAGATAACAAAGCCACCTGATTCATTGAGCAGATCCAGCACATCCATCTACAGGTTCAGGATATTCTATAGAAGTCTAATGCCAAGTACAAGCAGCGCCATGATCAACATCGGGTGCCACATAAGTTTCAGGTGGGTGAAAAAGTTTGGTTGCACTTGCAGATAGAATGCCTTACAGGGCCCCATCAAAAGCTTCTCCCACTCCATTATGGGTCATACACCATCACCAAGGTTATGGGTGACAAATATTTTGAGCTCAACATTCCCCCTTTCCTTGGTCTGCACCCAGTCTTCAATGTGGCTCTCCTTCGGCCATATTTCCCACCATTATTGGACACCTCATAGATAGCAGAGCGGTTGACACCAACAAAGCTCAACCCTGACTACATGAAATAGGCATCCAATGATCAGATTGTGGACACACATATCAAGGGAACTCGACAACAAAGGATCCAGCTTTATCGAGTCGTCAAAGTAGGGCAGCTTCTGCACCAAGGCAAGTGGCAAACCTGGGGCCAAATCCAGTAGAAATTTCCTCATATGATGGGGGAACTCAATGAAATGGCGACCATTTATTCCTAAGGAGAGAGGATTGATCTAGGGGGATATCAGTGGTCACCCACCTTTTCCAACTCGCTCAGAATAGTTCTCTGGCAATTTTGGCAATTTACTATTTTTAGCAATTTTTAACTTCCAGTGCCATTTTGAGGGCCTAAATGAAGGTTTTTTGGGATCGATATTTTCAATCATGGGTGAATTCTCAGATTGAGCCCCCAAAATTAATCTCCTCAACGATACCTTTCCAACGAGCTATTGTGCGCCTAAAACGGAGATCGTATGCAAAAGTTACGACCCCGAGAAGTTGATGTACTAACTTACCCAAACAGGGCCCACATGGCTTTTGGCACTTCATCTCCTAGGGTTAGTTTTTTGGATGTCTAAGGTTTTTTACATTCCTATTTATTGTAAAAATTCCTTTAGATCCTCATAGTAATCATCTTCTTGCGAATGAGCACAGTCGTCACATCTCTTCTCAGAGATAAGCCACCACCATTCGAGCAATCTTGTTTTCCGCCGCATTTTACAATTTCATCTTATTTCCTTATTCAATAGAAAACCAGTTTTATTGTATCTCTGTTATTCTATGTTAAGCATCTTTTACTAATTTGTATTCATTTCATTCTTTTCATAAAATTTGGATCATAACTCTTTATGGCGTGTCCTCGTGTAAATCTAAGACATAAAAGATAAGCATTCAAAATCATTCATTTTGGAGTATAAATTACTCTGAGTCTCTGGCGAAGATACTCAAAGGCTTTCTATGGAAGCAGTTTTGTAAATATGGTTGCCACTTGTTCTTTTGTGCCCACATATTCAACTCTAATGTTCTTCTATGCAACATGTTCTCGTAGAAAGTGATACTTTATTGGAATGTTCTTCGTCTTGGAGTGCATCACCGAATTCTTTGAGATATTGATGGTGCTTGTATTATCATAATAGATTGGAATGGGCTCATCATACTCAACCTGTATATATGTCATAGTTTGTTTCATCCATATAACCTGTGTACAACATGTTGTTGCTGCAATATACTCTACCTCGGCTGTAGATAAGGATACTGATGATTGTTTCTTGCTTAACCATGATACTAATCACTCACCCAAGTAGACCGTTGCTCCACTGGTTCTTTGTTAGTCATCAATGCAACATGCCCAATATTCATATGTGTAGGCAATAAGTGATAGATCCTTTCTTTTTGGATACCATAATCCAAACTCTTATGTTCCTTTGAGATATCTGAAAATCCTCTTCACTACTAATACATGTGATTCCTTTGGTGTTGTTTGAAATCGTGACACCTGTCCAACTGCCTGCATTACATCTGGTCTAGCTGTTGTCACATATAGTAAGATACCAATCATTGACCTATATTTCCTCTGTTCTGTAGACTTTGAATCATCATCTTTGCTCAACTTGCAACTGGTTTGCATACGATTGGTAACTGGTTTGCAATCTTCCATTCTAAACCTCTTTAGCATTTCTCTAATATACTTAGTTTGAGAAATAAAAATTCCTTGGTTTCTTTGACGTATATGAAGACCCAAAAAGAAGGATAGTTCTCCAAGTAATGACATTTCAAATTCATTCTACATATCCTTTGTAAATTTCTGGCTTAACCTATCATCAGTACTTCCAAAAATAATATCATCAACATAAAATTCAATTAATAAATACTATCTTGAGTGTAACGCCCCGGGTTTTGAACCCCCATTTTAAATAATGTATCATTACAATGTTGAGAGGCCATAGGGCCCAAACAATTAAAAGAGGCTAGTGTGCCTAAGAAATGTAATGTTTTGATCATTATTAATAACAAACACACCATTGGCCGCTAGACGAACAAGGACTAGAGTTATAGGGGGATATGATACCACAAAAGAGGAGGCTTGAGGGGACAAATGTTATTTCCTATTTTAATTACCCTTTTGTCTAAGGGAGTGGATCAGTTACATGAGCTTCTTGGGGGAGGCTGGGAGGTTCTTGATTCCCCATGAAATACTTAAACCCGTCCCTGGTCTAATTGGGGGGTTAGCTTGTTCATTGCTTCACTTCTTCTTTCATTCCATTCTTTCCCTCACACATTCCTTCATTGATTCATGCATTCATTCACTTTCTCACTCATTCATTCATCCCATCCTTACCTATCACTCATTGATCCATCCTCATCTGCGTCTTGGCTTGGGAAAGGGAAATGAACTATCGAAGAGTATCCATGGCCTTGTTGGATGTAGTGGTCACTGGAGTAATCCAGCTATGACTTCACGCCTGCATGTCTGAGATGCGTTGACCTGTGTCCAACCTTGTTCATAGTTGCGAGTCATGAGAGTTCCAGCATTGAAATTCTCGACCAATTGTGTTAGAGCCCTAGAAGGAGAAGGACTGCTTGAGGGACTGCATGGCAGAGAAGGGTGGAGGTCCATTCTCTTGGGTGGTGCAAGTTGGGTAGAAGAGATTTGGATACTTGGATTGTTGTGAGTGTTGGGAAAGCCTGTGAGAGCTTGAGTATTGACTGGTTTGGGAAGCCAAGTAACACTCTAGAACCATCCTTGTGGATTCATATCCCTATCTCAGGGGTGACACTGTTGTTGAGATTTGGAGCAGTAGTGTCTATGGTTGGTTGGAACGTCCTTGGTCTGTAGGCAGTTGGTGTCATCTTGTATAAAGATAAGTTCTCTCTGTTAATGTATTATTTACCTGTATATGAATGTATTTCCGTTGTGTATTTAATTATCACTTAATTGAATCTTTAGAATATGCATGCTTGTTGGTTATTGATGTGCATGTCATTAAATCCTTTTCTTGTATGCATGCTTTTTAATTTAAAAGGGTATTGGTAAGAGAAATAAGTCCAAGAGTGGGCTTGAAGGTAGCGTACCCTGACCTATGGGTGGTCAAGGACGTTACAGATTGGTATTGGAGCTTCTGGTTGAAACATCAGGCTCGTATGGGCCGGATCTGTTGGTCAGAGTCTCGTGATTGAGATCGATTTATGACCATGAAGTCGAAAAGCTCAAGAGGAATGGCCTTGTAGAGTCCACGCAGTAGCCAGAACGTCGAAGATCCTTTGTAAGGCATCGAAGGATCGTGACCATCCCTTTCAAACTCGGGAGCGATCGCCACTATGGGATCAAGAGAGATCTGGATCATTGAATCGGAGGGATGGTGAGTAGGAGTCATTCGATGAAGGCAAAACCAGAAGTTGGGAAACACTAAGTCCCAGTCGTCAGATCTAGATTGTTGATCGTTAATCATCGATCAAGGCCAACCGTGAAGGGTAATACTTCGTAACTTCGTTGCCTCAGCGATCTTGGTAGACATGCAAAGCTTGAACTATCGAAGGCCAGAGTCCCGAAGTCCCATCGACCGTTAGATGGAGTGGTGGATTTCGAGCATGTTAGGGACCGTCATATCTAGCAAGTATTCAGGAGTATGGAGTGTGTTGATGCACAAACTCCCGAAGTCTCGAAGCCCAGAGTTCATCCTGACCGTTCATAAAAAGGGACATGTGTCAACAGATCGGCTAGTTCAGAAGGAACAAAGTTTGCTAAGGAGAAATCTTTCGAAACCCCGAAGTCTGGAGTTAATCCAGACCGTCCGTTAAGGGAGACACGTGTCGAAAAATTGGCCAGTTCATGAATTTGGATTTTGGGAGAATTAGAGTGTGCTAGTGTGGAAACTCCCAAAGCCTGAAGTTATGAAGCTCAAAGAGTCAAAGTTGTGGGGCATGATGACTTCACCTGGGATGACATGGAAACCTGGGATGTGTTCCATGTGTCAATGATTTTTGAACCTGTGGAAGATTAAAATGACTGTTAGAACATGACATGTGTCACCCACCTGATTGGGCCATGTGTTTGCTTCTAGTATTTCGCCACGTGGTGATAGATTATGCAATCCAGAGACTGGGCACTCCAGAGGAAAAAGATGTGATAGTTTGCGTTGGGTCGATAACTCTCGAAGGATCAAAGGCCCAAGTACATATCGATCGTTGATCCCAGAAGACACAAAGTAGTAGATCTCGTAGCGGTTTGGAGGATCGGCACTCCGGGAGAAAGTGAAGGCTAGGAGTTTGAAACTCCCGAAGCTTGAAGAGCCAAAGCGATTCATGGTCATCAATCTGCGGGAGGACAGGCATCGCCAGATCATGAACTCCAGGTGAAAGCGTCTAGGGAGGGAGCAAGTGGGGAAAGTTGATACTTTCGAAGGTCAAAGTCCCGAAGTGGATCTCGATCGTTGATCATGAATGAGGACGAGGACCATTGATCTAGTTCTGGGTGAAGGTTCCAAAGTTGTGAAGCGCCAGGAGGGTAAGCTCTGGGTCACGGCCCAAGGTCACAGGCGAGGAAGGAGCTAGCACCTGTCAATGTGAGATTGGAATAGGGCACTAAGGAATCAGGACCTGTGGACAACTGTCGATGTATGAACGGAAAATCGATGATGGGGGACCATTGCAGGGAGAGGAGGAAAAATTAGTGGGCGTGCTAGTTCGCAGTCTGCTATTTTCTAGCGTCGTTGATCTTGTTGGGACAAGGGATCAACGACCATGATTTAAAGGAGATTTGGGTGAGAAATTTTCATATTGCAGGTATAGAGCTCTTCAATAAAGAGTGAGCACGTTGTCAGCCCGCAATTACTGTTGACCATCGATCTCAGCCCTCAATCATTCTTCAACCACAGAAAGTGTCAGGAAGGATTTGGTCGTAGTTTCAAGTCATAGTCACCTAGGGAAGTGGTTTGAAGGGAGTGTCTGTGCAGAATTAAATTCTATATCGATTAAGGGATAACATGGAAGTGTTATACGGTGCAAATTGATACATATATGTTCTTCATGAATTGAGAAGAAAAAAGGACCTATAACGTGGTTTGGAAAATTTTGTTTATCATATGCTTAATTCTAACAAAATGGTCGCTTGAATATTTTTCATAATTAAGGGGTTTAAACACATTAGCTCAGAATGCGTATTGAAGAAATCGAAGAAGGTGAGGGAGCCTCTAGCCATGATAAGGAGGCTGAAGGCCAGAATACCAAAGTTGGCAATGCGAAGACAGTGTCCAATGGACATAAGGAAAGAGGAGAGCAGGAAACATTGATAGAAACTATAAGAGGCCTGAAAATAGAAGTGTGGAGCTACAAAGCAGACAATGAGAGATTGATGAGAGAGAAAAGTCAGATAAATGCTCGAGTGTTGCAGAGCTTAAATCAGCTACAAAGTCTAGCCAAGAATGGATCGTAGCAAGAGGAAGAAGGCAGGTTTCGTGAAAGAAGAGAGGGTCGTGGAAGAGTCGGTTGTTCGAGAAGTGCCAGACGAACTCATAGACACTACTCACCTCCTTACTTAGCAAGAAAGTTTTATGCATCAGAAGATTCCATAAGTAGTCCAGAGGTGTCTCATGTTAGACACCAAAGAAGGAGAAAAGAGGTGGACAGTTTGCAAGGAGAGATGAGGAAGCTTAAGCCACCTTCCTTTGATGATGAAAAAGAAAGGGAAGATGATGTTGAAGCATGGTTGCTTGGACTTAGGAGGTACTTTCAATTGCATAACTATTCATCAAACCTATAAGCCAAGATTGCCACCTACCATTTACACGAGAAAGTTGTAATGTGTTGGGACCAACCGAAGCAAGTTGAACATATTAATGAGAATAGGATCACTTCGAAGCAGTTCAAGAAGTACTTCCAGAAGGAGTACCTCTCAAAGCATTTCTATGACAAGAAAATGTAGGAATTCTTTGAACTTGAGTTGGGAAGCATGACTATAGAAAAATATGAGAATAAGTTCTTGGGATTGTTAAAATATGTTGGATTTATAAATGATGAAAAGGTAAAGATATGGAGATTTCTAAGTGGGTTGCCAGCCTTTTATAAAGAAAAGATTAGGTATGATGAGCACAAGACCTTGACTGAGGCCATCAGAAAGGCTAAATACATGTATGAGGAAGGACATGGAAGAGAATCCCTACAGAAATATTAGAAGGATAAGAAGAAGGAGAATTCCAATCAAAGGAGGAAAGGATTCAAACCTCCCTTCGTTAGGAAATAGCCTAATATAAATCATCAAGATCAGTATGCTAAGGGTGAATCCAATAAAGAAGACCCCTTGGGAAAAAGAGGAAGACCACCTATCCAATGTTGGGGATGCAAAGGAGATCACCTATACAAGGATTGCCCACACAAAAAGGACAGAGTGAAGACTGTTCACAATGTCCAAGAGGCTACAACAGTCGAAGATATGGGAAGAATCTATGCAGCTTTAGATGATCGACAAGCAGAGTACCAGTCCAACATGATTGAGGTGGAAGGTAAGATCATAAATCATCATATTGTTATTTTAATTGATTCAGGAGCAATTCATTGTTACATTGATCCTAAAATAGTGGATAGATTACATTTGGAGAAAAGTAAGCTTGGAAAATCAAGTTTGGTTCAGCTAGCCACTGGAACCAAAAGGAGAATCTAGGATATGGTTAGAGGATATTCCATAAGTCTTAATGGTGTGAATACAAATGCTAATATAAATATCATACCATTGGGGTCTTATGATATTCTAATTGGAATGGATTGGCTCGACAAGCATCATGTTGTTCTAGATTGTCATAGCAAGACATTTACATGTCTTGATGGAGATGGAAAATAGAGCACTGTGAAAGGAGTTCTAGGACCCATCTCTATAATGGAGATTTCAGCCTTACAGCTAAAGAGATGTTTTAGAAAAGGATGTAAATTATATGCATCCCATGTGGAGGAGACAGAAAAGACAAAGGGGTCAAGCCTTGAATATTTCTCGATACTACAAGAATTTGAAGATGTATTCCAAGAAATACCAGGGTTGCCACCAAGAAGGGAGATAGATTTCTCAATTGATCTAGTGCCTAGAGTTGCCCCAGTGTCAAAAACACCTTACAAAATGAGCACACCAGAGTTAAAAGAATTACAAATGCAGTTGGAGGAATTGTTGAAGAAAGGGTACATACGTCCAAGTGTTTCACCTTGGGGAGCACCGGTACTTTTTGTCAAAAAGAAGGATGGAACCTTAAGGCTGTGTATTGACTTTTGAAAACTGAATAAGTATACTATAAAGAACAAGTATCCTCTACCCAGAGATGATGACCTCTTTGATCAGCAAAGAGGAGCAAAGATATTTTCAAAGATTGACATGAGGTCAAGATACCATCAGGTAAGAATCAAGGAAGAAGACATTCATAAGACAGCCTTTAGGACCAGGTATGGGCATTATGAATTTGTAGTGGTGCCATTTGGACTGACCAATGCACCAACTATCTTTATGTGCTTAATGAATGGCATATTCAAAAATTATTTTGATAAGTTTGTCATAGTATTCTTGGATAACATACTTATCTATTCTAAGTCTGAGGAGGAGCATGAACATCACTTAAGATCAGTATTGCAAGTGCTGAGAGAAAATCAGTTGTATGCCAAGCTGAGTAAGCGTTCTTTTTATCAAAAGTAGATCCATTACTTTGGACACATTATTTCATAGCAGGGCATAGCAGTAGATCCAGAGAAGATTGAAGCCATTAGAGGATGGCCAACACCCAGAAATGTGTCAAAAATCATATCTTTTATGGGATTAGTTGGCTACTATAAAAGGTTCATAATAGGGTTCTCTAAGATTGTTCATCCCATCACTTCTTTGCAAAAGAAGGGAACTCAATTTGAATGGACACCTAAGTGTGAAGAGAATTTTAATCTGTTGAAGGAATTACTTACTAGTGCACATGTGTTAAAGATTGTTGACCTAAATGAAGGTTTTGTGGTATGTACAGCATGTAAGGAAGGACTTAGGGGAGTCCTCGTGCAAAATGGACATGGCATTGGTTATGAGTCTAGAAAGCTTAAGTAGCATGAGAGGAACTATGCCACACATGACTTGGAGCTTGTTTCCATTGTCCATGCCTTGAGGATGTGTAGGCATTATCTCATGGCGAAGAGATTTGAATTAAGGATAGACCACATTGGCCTGAAGTATCTTTTTGAACAACCAACCTTGAATGCCAGACAAAAAATATGGATGGAATTTTTAAGTGAATATGACCTCGATATCAAGCATATCAAAGGAAAAGAGAATAAATTTTTCGATGCACTTAGTAGAGAGGTGCATCTCATGCATGTTACTGCTGTTAGTATGCATCAGTCAGATTTAAAGAGCAGAATTTTAGATGATCTTGTTACAGATCAGCATTACCGACAGGTAAAGGAAAGCTTACAGTAAGGATATGTACAATACAAAATAAAGGAGTATGAGATAAAGGAAGATGGATTACTCATGCATAAGAATAGAATATATGTTCCTCGTTCTGGAGGACTGAGGAATTTGGTATTGAAGGAAATGCATGATGTTCCTTATGTTGGACATCTCGATTAACAAAAAACAATTACAGCAGTAAGAAGCCAGTTCTTTTGGCCAAGAATGAAAAAGGATGTTTCTGATTACATCGCTCAATGTATGGAATGTCAAAAGGTGAAGGCTAAGCATAGGCACCCAGCAGGTTTGCTGCAGCCATTACCAATCCGAGAGAAGAAATGGGAAGTGATAACCATTGATTTCATAACTAAATTACCCAGGACAGCAAGGCAACATGATTCAACCATGGTGGTGGTTGACAAATTAACAAAATATGCTCATTTTGTTCCTGTAAAAACAACACATACGGCGGCTAATATTGCATAAATTTACATGAGGGAGATTGCTAGGTTGTATGGGATACCTAGGGAAATTGTCTTGGATAGAGATACAAAATTTACCTCCAATTTCTGTAGGGGATTGTTTAAAGGATTTGGTACAAATATAAACTTTAACATAGCATACCATTCCCAATCAAATGGACAAACAAAGAGGGTCAACCAAGTAATTGAAGATATGTTGAGAATGTATGTGATGGATAATCCATCTAAGTGGGAAGATTACTTACACTTGGTTGAGTTTGCATATAATAATGGGTATCAAGCTTCATTGATAATGAGCCCATTTGAAGCCTTGTATGGTAGGAAATGCAACTCCATTGAGCTGGGACAAACCAGCAGATAGAGTGGTACTTGGGCCAGAGTTGCTCAAGGATATGGAAGACCAGATGGTTAAGATCAAGAAGAATTTGAAGGCAGCTCTGGATAGACAGAAAGTTTATGCAGATAAAAACCGGACAACTAGAGAATTTAAAGTAGGGGAGAATGTACTTTTGAAAGTGAATCCCAAGAAAGGCTCCTTGAAATTGGGTAGTTGTACAAAGCTAGTAGCCAGATTCTGTGGTCCATTTGAAATATTGGACAAAATAGGGTCAGTTGCATATGTGCTTGCATTGCCTACCTCCATGAATGTGCATAATGTATTTCATGTCTCTTTACTAAAGAAATGTGTACATGATCCTAACCATGTTATTAATTGGCATCTGATTCAGGTAGAGACAGAGGGAGACTTTCAGGTTCAACCAGTGCGGGTATTGGACAGAAAGGTCAAAATGCTCTGGAATCGAGTTATCGAGTTGGTAAAAGTTCAGTGGACCTACTATGGTCCTGAAGATGCTACCTAGGAGCATGAAGATTCCATGAGGGCAGAGTACCCGCAAGTTTTGAATAAATTTTGAGATTTTGATCTCTATTTTGTATATGCACTGAGGACGGTGCCAAAATAAGGGGGAGGGGATGTAACACCCCGGGTTTTGAACTCCCATTTTAAATAATGTATTGTTACAATGTTGAGGCCAGAGGGCCCAAACAATTAAAAGAGGCCAGTGTGCCTAAGAAATGTAATGTTTTGATCATTATTAATAATAAACACATCGATGGTTGCTAGACAAACAAGGACTAGAGTTATAGGGAGCTATGATTCCACAAGAGAGGGTGCTTGAGGGGATAAATGTTATTTTCTATTTTAATTACCCTTTTGTCTAAGGGAGTGGATTAGTTACGTAAGCTTCTTGGGGGAGGCCAGGAGGTTCTTGATTCCTCGCGAAATACTTCAACCCGTCCCTGGTCTGATTGGGGGGTTAGCTTGTTCGCTCCTTCACTTCTTCTTTCATTCCATTCTTTCCCTCATGCATTCATTCACTGATTCATGTGTTCATTCACTTTCTCACTCATTCATTCATCCCATCCTTACTTATCACTCATTGATCCATCCTCATCCACGTCTTGTCTTGGGAAATGGAAATGAACTATCGAAGAGTAGCCATGGTATTGTTGGATGTAGTGGTTGTTGGTGTAATCCATCCATGACTTGAGGTCTGCATGTCTAAGATGCGTTGGCCTATGTCCATCCTTGTTCACATATGCGAGTCCTGAGAGTTCCAGTATTGAGATTATGGACCAGTTGTGTTGGAGCCCTAGAAGGAGAAGGACTGCTTGAGGGACTGCATGGCAGAGGAGGGTGGACGTCCATTATCTTGGGTGGTGCAGGTTGGGTAGAAGAGATTTGGGTACTTGGATTGTTGTGAGTGCTGGGAAAACCTATGAGAGCTTGAGTGTTGATTGGTTTGGGAAACCAGGTAACACTATGGAACCGTCCTTGTGGATTCATAGCCCTCGCTCGGGGGTGACACTGTTGTTGAGATTTGGAGCAGTAGTGTCTATGGTTGGGTGGAACGTCCTTGGTCTACAACCAGTTGGTGTCATCTTGTATAAAGATAATTTATCTTTGTTAATATATTATTTACTTGTATATGAATGTATTTCCGCTATGTATTTAATTATCGCTTAATTGAATCTTTAGAATATGTATGCTTGTTGGTTATTGTTGTGCATGTCGTTAAATCCTTTTCTTTTATGAATCCTTATTAATTTAAAAGGGTATCCGTAAGAGAAAGAAGCTCAAGGGTGGGCTTGAAGGTAGCGTACCCCGGGCTGTGGGTGGTCAGGGACGCTACATTGAGTTACCTTGATGTAGAGGTTGTTGTCTGCACTTCCTTTTATGAACCCTGCCTATTGTAGATATTTATCCAGTCTAGAGTACCATTCTCTAGGAGCCTGTTTTAGACCATACAAGGCCTTCTTCAATTTACACACATGATCTGCGTTCTTTGACAACTAAAATCCTTCTGGTTGTTCAATGTAGACTTATTCTTCAAGTTCCCCGTTTAGACTAAGTAAGACAAGAATTCATAAATTTCTTTGAGTCAAAGGATCACACAAACTAGAAATCCAGTCTATTAGTTCCCCTGGATGACCCAACTCTCCTATTTGTCAACGCAAGTATGTTATTTTCTGTATAATCCTCTTATAAATCTATGAAATTGAAATTATTCATTGATTTTAGTTGTTACGGTTGAAACTTTAAATTTGTAGTTATTTGTGTTGTTGCAGACATATAAATTTATTCATGTGATTGATTGTAAGGATGATATTTGTTACAAATAAAAACCATGGGTTTTGTGTCCACCCCTCTCCCATTATTGGCTTCCAACCCATTATATAAGATTGCTCTTTTGCTTTACAAATTTCCTACCAATGATCCATTATGGAATGGATCATTATATTTTACTTTTTCAAGTGCCTTTCTGTCAGGGCTTAATTTGTAAAACTTGTTGTCTTCCAGGCCCCATAATTTAGACTTGTGATTTTTCATACCATTTAACTTGAAAAGGTCGAAGAACCTCAGCGATTTTCTTGGAAAAGGTACCTTAATTTTTGTTGGTTACCTATTGTTAGCACATAAAACTGTAGGGGTCAAAAATAATCACTTTGGTTTTGTTTTTTAGTCACACCTTTGATACTTACATCATTATCGTGACATGTCACCTTAGTTGTACAAAATTTTCTCTTTGTCATCATCCATCCATTCAAGTGTGTGAGCTATGTTTGACAGACGTTGCAAACCAACGCTGCAAACTGGTTAAAGAGGAGAGTTGGAGGTTTGACTACTTGTAGACACCCTTGGGAAATTTCAAAGATACCAGCATCAAACTCAGGACCACTAGGTACTCCATGAGGGTTTTCATCCTGTTTGAAGGTCGAGAAAGTGGTTTTGGTTGTTTTTTCCTTTTGGCACTGCAAACTGGCAAACAGGGGCATTGTGAACTCATTTCTTGTAACAGTTGCTTCTAAATATATGATCGTAACTCCAAAATGGTGATGTGGGTTTTTTTGAATTTTTTTTGTGGAGGAGCATAATAATTGCATTGACCTGCTGACCAAATTTCAGCCTAACCCAGTTTGGTAATCGAGAGATATAATTAAAACACCAGTGCACTATAAATTGGCCAGTGCACTATAAACTGGCGCTGCAAACTCTTTGTTTTGCATAGTTGTTGGATATTTTCCTTGTTTGGAGGTTTCCACATGTCAAGGAAGGTTCGAATGGTCTCCTAGGAGTTAGTTGGACAATGAGGGACATATGTTCCATCTCCAGATCAATCAGAATGACCTGTTTCAAAAGGCATTTATCAGTATAGACAAAATCCCAAAGAAATATGAATTTGTTAGGCTTTTGTTGGAATCTTTTGTAACAAGACTCCTAAAGGATGCCATGTAACTCCTTGGTTTTGACCTCCTTATGGTAGATGGAGATTATTCACTATAAATGAAAGGGTTTTTAATGAGAAAGGGGTTTAATCCATGACCCAAGAGAGGTTGGAGAGAGTTGGAGAAATGTAGTTTCCCTATGTGTGCTCATTTGTAAGCTTGAGGGCATGTTTTGTAAATATTTTTGACATTGAAGACTCATGAGATCTGTCATATCAGATTGTTATTTCTTTGTTGTTCATATATCTGTTCATCTTGCTTGAATATGATTATTGTTAATGTAGGTTTGATTAGCAGTATTATGTATGAGATTTTTATGGTAAAGGACTTGTTGCAGAAGTTGATTACATGTTATATTTAAGCATTCACATTCATTGTTGGAAAGGATTTTCAATCAGTGAACGTTCAGACCAGTGGATGTTATCAGTTGAGCAAGGTGCAAGGTCGATTTGTTCACTTATATGTTGACCCTTCTTTCTTTCTTTCTTTCTTTCATTCATCATCATACAAGCTATTTATTTGATAGGAAGTTTGATTTTTTCAATATGCAGAATGCGTATGACTCCATTTCCCATTGGTGTAGCCTACTGATCTACATTTTGTTTCCCTCTCCCTTTTTTGCTTAGTGTTGTTGATCCACCTACTCAAACCAATTTAATCCATTTATATTCTGATGGATATTGGGCTTGCACTTATAGTGGTCTAAGTGTGACTTCTAGTGCTAACACCTATCTGATTTTATGGAAGTTCTTGTTGTTTGAGGAGTCTTTAGTTTACTATTTAATAATCTTCACTTTAATCCAAGATTTTTATGTGATGTCGTTGGATTTGTTATGTTGTGAGCATTTGAATCCTTTAAGAGTTAAAAAGATAAAGAAGTAGAATGAACCAGTGCTCTAGTAACTTGCAGTGTGGTTCTAAATTGAAATCAAGAATTGAAACTATGCAATACATACTACAAAACGTCATGCATTATGGATAGTGTACATGTTTGTTGGGTGTGTGTGTTCTGAAACTGGGTTTAGAAAATAAAAGGTAAAACATTTTTTTTCCTTGATCTGACTTTCTTGTTTGCAAAAGAGGTGAATAATAGATTTACCAATATTCTATTGACTTCCTCTTATCAAGAAATGTCTGTGTATGTATTAGCTGCGTGATGAGATGCTTCATGGAAAATATATAGTTTCTTACCTTTACTTTTTAAATAATTTTATTTAATTAATATTATATTTAATAATATTGTATTATGTCCATTGACGGATCTTCCTATATGCATTATATTTTTAATTTCAACTAGAAGAATTTCAAAATTAAAAGAATTTTATTATGTTGAAAACATATTTTATTATTGAGATAGAAGATTATTATTTTAGAGCAGGGAATAGCAGTAGATCCAGAGAAGATTGAAGCCATTAGAAGATGGCCAACACCCAAAAATGTGTTAGAAGTCAGATGTTTTATGGGATTAGTTGGTTACTACAGAAGGTTCATATTAGGGTTCTCTAAGATTGTTCATCCCATCACTTCTTTGCAAAAGAAGAGAACTCAATTTGAATGGACACCTAAGTGTGAAGAGAATTTTAATCTGTTGAAGAAATTACTTACTAGTGTACATGTGTTAAAGATTGCTGACCCAAATGAAAGTTTTTTGGTATGTACAAATGCATGTAAGGAAGGACTTGGGGGAGTCCTCATGCAAAATGGACATATCATTGGTTATGAGTCCAGAAAGCTTAAGGAACATGAGAGGAACTATGCCACACATGACTTGGAGCTTGCTTCCATTGTCCACGCCTTGAGGATGTAGAGTCATTATCTCATAGGGAAGAGATTTGAATTAAGGACATACCACATTGGCCTGAAACATCTTTTTGAACAACCAACCTTGAATGCCAGGCAAACAAGATGGTTGGAATTTTTAAGTGAATGTGATCTCGATATCAAGCATATCAAAGGAAAAGAGAATAAAGTTGTCGATGCACTTAGTAGAAGAGTGCATCTCATGCATGCTACTATTGTCAGTATGCATAAGTTAGATTTGAAGAGCAAAATTTTAGATGATCTTGTTACAAATCAGCATTACCTATAGGTAAAGGAAAGCTTACAGCAAGGAGATGTACAACAGAAAATAAAGGAG
>CBVK0105738664.1:0-11824 GCA_900067695.1 Picea abies
TGCTTCTCTTGATAGACATAATTAGTATAAATAAGGGTCGAGGGTATGAAAACCCTAGCTTGGAGATTATTGTAATAGAGCACTACTCGACTGGAGGTTGCCCCCTCAAAAAGGCCTATGAACATTGCTTTTTGAATCAAAGTGTTATTTCTATTGTTATTCTTATATCATTTGTGTGTTATTGTGGAGATTATGTTGGTTATATTATTGTTATTCTGCCATTTCTAGCATTTTATTTCTGTTCTGCATACTTTTTATATCTGGTATATTATAGAGGGGATAAATGTTATTTCCTATTTTAATTACCCTTTTGTCTAAGGGAGTGGATCAATTACATGAGCTTCTTGGGGGAGGCTAGGAGGTTCTTGATTCCCCACGAAATACTTAAACCCATCCCTGGTCTGATTGGGGGGTTAGCTCGTTCACTCCTTCACTTCTTCTTTCATTCCATTATTTCCATCACACATTCATTCATTGATTCATGCGTTCATTCACTTTCTCACTCGTTCATTCATCCTGTCCTTACCTATCACCCATTGATCCATCCTCATCTATGTCTTGTCTTGGGAAAGGGAAACAAACTGCCGAAGAGTAGCCATGGTATTGTTGGTTGTAGTGGTCGATGGTGTAATCCAGCCATGACTTGAGGTCTGCATGTCTGACATGTGTTGGCCTGTGTCCAACCTTGTTCACAACTGCAAGTCCTGAGAGTTCCAGCATTGAGATTCTGGACCAGTTGCGTTGGAGCCTTGGAAGGAGAAGGATTGCCTGAGGGACTGCGTGGTAGAGAATGGTGGAGGTCCATTCTCTTGGGTGGTGCAAGCTAGGTAGAAAAGATCTGGGTAGTTGGATTGTTGTGAGTGTTGGGAAATCCTATGAGAGCTTGAGTGCTAACTGGTTTGGGAAGCCAAGTAACACTCTGGAATTGTCCTTGTGGATTCATAGCCCTAGCTCGAGGGTGACACTTCTGTTGAGATTTGGAGTAGTAGTGTCTATGGTTGGGTGGAACGTCCTTGGTCTGCGGCTAGTTGGTGTCATCTTGTATAAAGATAAGTGCTCTTTGTTAATGTATTATTTACCTGTATATGAATGTATTTATGATGTGTATTTAATTATCGCTTACTTGAATCTTTAGAATATGCATGCTTGTTGGTTATTGTTGTGCATGTCGTTAAATCCTTTTCTTTTATGCATCCTTGTTAATTTAAAAGGGTATCGGTAAGAGAAAGAAGTCCAAGGGTGGGCTTGAAGGTAGCGTACCCCGGCTTGTGGGTGGTCGGGGACGTTACATTGAGTTACCTTGATGTAGAGGTTGTTGTCTGCATTTCCTTTTATGAACCCTGCCTGCTTTAAATATTTATCCAGTCTAGAGTACCATGCTCAAGGAGCCTGTTTTAGACCATACAAGGCCTTCTTCAATTTACACACATAATCTATATTTTTTGACAACCGAAATCCTTCTGGTTGTTCAATGTAGACTTCTTCTTCAAGTTCCTCGTTCAAACTAAGGAATACGGGAATTCATAAAAAAAATTGTGTCAAAGGATAACACAAACTGGAAATCCAATCTATTAGTTCCCCCCGGACGACCCAACTCTCCTATTTTCCAACGCAAGTATGCTATTTTCCATATAATCCTCTTATAAATCTATGAAATTGAAATTATTCATTGGTTTTAGTTGTTACAGTTGAAACTTTAAATTTGTAGTTATTTACATGTTGTTGCAGACATATAAATTTATTCACATGATTAATTGTAAGGATGATATTTCTTACAAATCAAAACCATGGGTTTTGTGTCCACCCCTCTCCCATTATTGGCCTCCAACCCATTATATCAAATTGTTCTTTTGCTTTACAAATTTCCTACCAATGATCCTTTATGGAATGGCTCATTATATTTTACTTTGTCAAGTGTTTTTCTGTTAGGTCTTAATTTGTAAAACTTGTTGTCTTCCAGGCCCCATAATTTAGACTTGTGATTTTTAGACCATTTAACTTGAAAAGGTCGAAGAACCTCAGTGATTTTCTTGGAAAAGGTACCTTAATTTTTTACGGTTACCTATTGTTAGCACATAGAACTATAGGGGTCAAAAAGAATCACTTTGGTTTTGTTTTTTAGTCACACCTTTGATACTTACATCATTACCGTGACATGTCACCTCTTAGTTGTACAAAATTTTATCTTTGTCATCATCCATCCATTCAAGTGTATGAGCTATGTTTGACAAGCGTTGTGAACCAGTGCTGCAAACTAGTTAAAAAGGAGAGTTGGAGGTTCGACTACTTGCAGACACCCTCAGGAAATTTCAAAGATACCAACATCAAACTCGGGACCACCGAGTACTCCATGATGGTTTTCATCCTGTTTGAAGGTCGAGAAAGTGGTTTTGGCTGTTTTTTTCCTTTTGGCGCTGCAAACTAGCAGACATGGGCATTGTGTCTCATTTCCTATAGCAGTTGCTTCTAAATATCTGATCATAACTCCAAAACGGTGATGTGGGTTTTTTTGAAATTTTTTGTGGAGGAGCATGATAATGGCATTGACTTGCTGACCAAATTTCAGCCTAACCCAATTTGGCATTCGAGAGATATAATTAAAACACCAGTGCACTGTAAACTGGCACTGCAAACTCTTTGTTTTGCATAGTTGTTGGATAGTCACCTTGTTTGGAGGTTTTTGCATGTCAAGGAAGGTTCGAGTGGTCTCCTAGGAGTTAGTTGGACAATGAGGGACATATGTTCCATCTCCAAATCAATCAGAATGACCTATTTCAAAAGGCATTTATCAGTGTATAGACAAAATCCCAAAAAAATATGAATTTGTTAGGCTTTTGTTGGAATCTTTTGTAACAAGACTCCTAAATGGAGGAGAATCCCATGTAACTCCTTGGTTTTGACCTCCTTAGGGTAGATAGAGATCATTCACTATAAATGAAAGGGGTTTTTATGAGAAAAGGGTTCAGTGCATGACCCAAGAGAGGTTGGAGAGAGTTGGAGCAATGTAGTTTCCCTATGTGTGCTCATTTGTAAGCTTGAGGGCATGTTTTGTAAATATTTTTTACATTGAAGACTCATGAGATCTCTCATATCAGATTGTTATTTCTTTGTTGTTCATATATATTTTCATTTTGCTTGAATATGATTACTATTAATTTAGGTTTGATTAGCAATATTATGTATGAGATTTCTATGGTAAAGGAGTTGCTACAGAAGTTGATTACATGTTATATTTAAGCATTCACATTCGTTGTTGGAAAGGATTTCCAATTAGTGAACGTTCATACCAGTGGATGTTATCAGTTGAGCAGGGTGTGAGGCTGATTTATTCACTTATATGTTGACCCTTCTTTCTTTCTTTATTTCATTCATCATCATACAAGCTATTTATTCGATAGGAAGCTTGATTGTCTTCAATATGCAGAATGCTTTATGACTCCATTTCCCATTGGTGTGGCCTATTGATCTGCATTTTGCTTCCCTCTCCCTTTTTTGCTTTGTCTTGTTAATCCACCTACTCAAACCAATTTAATCCATTTATATTCTAATAGATATTAGGCTTGCACTTACACCAGTATAAGTGTGACTTCTAATACTAACACCTATCTGATTTTATTTGATATAATTTTATAGAAGTTATTGTTATTTGAGGTGTCTTCCATTTACTATTCAATAATCTTCACTTTAATCCAAGCTTTTTATGTGATGTCGTTGGATTTGTTATATTGTCAGCATTTGAATCCTTTAAGAGTTAAAAAGATAAAGAAGTAGAATGAAAGAGTGCCCTAGTAATTTGCACTACAGTTCTAAATTGAAATCTAGAATTGAAACTATCCAATACATACTACAAAACGCCATGCATTATGGATAGTCTACATGTTTGTTGGGTGTGTGTTCTGAAACTGGGTTTAGAAAATAAAAGGTAAAATGTTTTTTTTCCTTGATCTGGCTTTGGGTTTAGAAAATAAAAGGTAAAATGTTTTTTTTTCCTTGATCTGGCTTTCTTGTTTGCAGATGGATTTACCAATATTCTATTGACTTCCTGTTATAAAAAAATTCTTTGTATGTATGAGCTGCGTGATGAGATGCTTCATGGAAAATATATAATTTTTTATCTTTATTTTTTAAATAATTTTATTTAATTAATATTATATTTAATAATATTATATTATTTCCATTCACGGATCTTCTTATATGCATTATATTTTTAATTTCAAATAGAAGAATTTCAAAATTAAAAAAAAAAAAAAAATTATTATGTTGAAAACATATTTTATTATTAAGATAAAAGTTGCTTATAAATTTAATTTATAAGTGAATATATTCTAATTACTCTTAAAAGGGATGATGTAATAAAAAATAAATATGAGATTAATGTTTATTTAGTTAACTGTACATATAGATATTACATAGCTATACTCGGTTTCCTGAGAGAGAGCAGAGCAGAGTTAAGATTAACTTTAATAAATTTTATTTTATTATATTGTAATAGTGAAAATTAATTTACTCTTAAAACTATTTTTTTTAACTTATTAATTTACTTTTAAAACTATTTTTTCAAGAACTTATTAATTTACTCCTAAAACTATTTTTTTTCTTAATATGAGAAACATGAAGTCTGAATTTGTCTCAGTCCTTCGATTCTTAAAAACACATAAAATGATCTAATTAATATCAAATAAAAAAATTCAATTCTTTTTAAAACATATATTATTCATATAAAGCTAAAATTACTATAATAAACATAATACCGATAATCAGATTAAAATATTGAAACTATGATTAGACAAAGTACCAACTCAAACTCAGAGCCAATGTCTGTAAAACATATCTACTCCAGCAACGTGCTTCCTCGGTTTTAAGTATAGCATTTAAATTACAAAAGAAAACTATAAATAATATATTTACATGTTATAAAGAGCTTACATCATCATTTTAGCATGGAGAAAGAACTTTCAACAAAAACATGTAACCCATTTGTTCAAACTTTTGAATATTTTACAGTTGTGCTTTTTTATCTGACACTTCCTGTGTTTGATGGAGAATTGACCTTCAATACAAAGTGAGTTTTCTCAACCTCAACACAACACACAAAATCTTTGGAACATATATATAATGCAAATCTCATTGTTCACATTGATATTCTTATGACTCTTTACAATAATGGCAAAAACAACATAGGAATAATAAAGTAAAAATGGGGGAACAATATTCTGATCACAATGGGTATGAAAGCTAAATTAGGCTAAATTTAACAGTAAAAATGTTTGTTCTATTACATATTATTATCTTAATTACGTCAAAAGGCGTACACTTATTGACAATGGGCACATTTAATATGTTTTTAGTACTTAATCGGTTTTGTATGGACAAGATTAAATATTGTTGAAATATTCTTAGTCGTCCCAATAAATCAATGGTTGTGATTTCAACCACTAACTTCCTCACTATTATAAAGACATCCGTTTACATGTTTATTTTTTTAC
Organism: Picea abies; assembly: GCA_900067695.1. NCBI lineage: Eukaryota > Viridiplantae > Streptophyta > Pinopsida > Pinales > Pinaceae > Picea > Picea abies. The sequence continues at coordinate 5,487 of CBVK0105738664.1, forward strand.
TTTTACTTAATCATATTTAAAATTTACTATGATGGCTAGCTGATTGCCACCTCTGAATGATTAACGTTTCATTTTCTAAAGAGCCCAAGTTTACCAGCCACGATTTTTACTCCAACTATTATTTACTGGGTGAAATTTTCCTCCCTGGAACTCTTACCGCATCGGTTAATTAATGCACAGGGTTCTACAGTTATTTCGGCATTCACCAGCCACAAGTGACTTGTGGCTGTGCTAGTAGTAGACATTTTGTCGTATGTTGTGTTTAGGGCCATAGCTCTAGTATCAATGGCATTAATTCATAATTTGAGGGCTTTGGAACAATAATTTTGTTGTTCTGGAAAAGCAGAATGGGATCTATATCCAAGATTAAATTCAGATCGAAGCAGTTCTTAACAAGCTGTATTTTATTCAATGGTTCGTACAAGCTACAACTCATACACAATAAATCTTATATATATTCAACCTTGTTAAGCAAGGACTAAGTTGCGATGCAACCCTTGTTAAACATGAGATGATAAGTTTGTCAACTAAAACCAAGTCATCATATTAATGCAAATAGAGACTAAGTTGCAATGCAACCCTTGTTAAACATGGGATGATAAGTGAATTTCTCAATAGGTTTGTCAATTAAAACCAAGTCAACATATTAATGCAATTGAAAAAATATAGTATTTAACAATAAGTTTCATGAGTATGACTTTTTTTTATATATTTTATCCTAATTGCACACCTTCTATATAATTATTACATTGATTATAAGCCCCCAAAGTCAAAAACATATATAAATTTCTATACGTTAACCACATACCTTCATAATTTGTCTCAATAGATAAATATTAATATATTATATAAAATTAGAGGACACCAACATAGTTAAAGGTAGAGAGTATTGATAAACATTTCTTTAAATAAAATAGCCCTTAACCATGATAAGGGCGAACATATCATTTTTGAAAATTTGTTGTAATAATTTGTTAGCATTATCTATGTTGCTTTGCCTTCTTAATTGTCCATACTTAGATGTTTTTTTTTTTTTTTTTAACAATGAGTACCAATTCAATTTGGATTCTTTTGAAAACTTCTAAAGGAATCTCTAAGCGACTTAATTGTGAACTTATAACACATAATAAATGAAGAGCTCCTAATAAAGCTTCTTTGTCATCGGCTTGAAGCAATTTGTTTTCTACCTCACTAGCATATGTCGTATGTGTAATGGGTCTATTTCATGGGTGTTATATGTCAGGACATTACATGGAGCACATTCGAATATGTTTGTTAGTATTGTGATACATCCACATGGTTATTATAAAATTATTGTTAGGCATAACATTCTGTTTAAATTTCAAATCTCACTTTGCTTAAGCTTTATAAACAATATTTATCCATATCCCAAGTGAAGGATATACAAAATATCAAATTTAAGTGGAAGCAAGTAGAAAATGTGATTTGAATTTATGCAGAAATGCAACAGAATACACAAATAACCATGAATACAAAGATGCAGTGGAAATAACACTTCATTTTATTAATATCGAAGAATTGAAATTTGTTTACAGACGGAATAGAAATAAACTAGCTAGGACGTTGGTAGCTTATCTCTGAGAAGAGATGCGGTGACTACAGGCCTCAAAACTATGTGTTACAATGAGGCTCGAAGGCCTATATATTATTGAGAAACAGTGGAAACCCTACACATCCAAAAACATAACCCTAGGAGATGAAACGCCAGGATATGGGCCCCGTCGAGGTAAATTGGTACATCAATTTCCCGAGGTTGTAACTTTGGCAAACTATCTTCATTTGACGCATATGATACATCGTTAGAAAGATCTATCCGAGGACTACAAATCATGATTACAAAAATAATGGTTTGAAACGAACTAATATTCGTCAGATGTTTGATGCCCAAAAAACGTCGTTTAGGGCCTCAAAATGGCTTCGGAAGTTCAGGACCCAAAAAAACTGTCAAAAATAGTAAATTGTGCTACAATTAAGGAAACTGAAAAAACTGAAAGAAACAATGGTGGGGGTCCATATCCACCTAGATCATTCTTCCCCCCTTAGGAAGCAATGGTCCCCATTGTGTTGAGTTCCTCCATGAGATGAGGAGACTTATGTTGAACTTGGTCCCTGGTGAGCCACTTGCCCTGGTGAAGGAGTTGGCATGCTTTGACAACTCAATATAGTTGGATCCTCTGTTGGCGGGTGTTCTTGATATGTGTGTCCATAATCCAATCATTTGTGGCTTGTTCCATGCAATCTGGGTTTAACTCTATTGGTGTGAGTTGTTCTACCATGTTGGATGTGTCCAGTAGAGGTGGAAAGTAAGGCCGAAGGCGGTCCACATTGAACACTAGGTGCAGACCAACGAATGGTGGGATGTTGAGCTCGAAGGCATTGTCCCCTACAGCCTTGGCGATGGTGTATGGCCCATATTGGAGTGGGTGAAGCTTGCGGTGGGGTCCAGCCAAGCGCTCCTTCTGCAAATGTAGCCACACTTTATCGCCCACTTGGAAGTTGTTTTGCACCCGATGATGATCATGTCGTTGCTTGTACTTAGCATTGGCTCTATCCAATATGTCATGAACCTGTTGGAGAATGTGTTGAATGCGCTCAATGAAGTTGTTCGCCTTGGCAGCTTCAGACTAGACATGAGTCGAATCAGCCTGAGTAGCTACAAATGGTATGGCTACATCAATGGGACATAGTGGCTGGAATCCTAAGCCCACCTAAAAGGGACTATGGTCGATTGAGTTGTGGAGGGCCCGATTATAACTATGTTGTACATAGGGGAGGCTCTCATCCCATGTGTGTGGATGCTTTGAGTTGTACATGCGCAAAATGTGTACGATCAACCTGTTGACGACCTCTGTTTGGCCATTAGTTTGGGGATGGAAAGTTGTGGAATTAGCGAGCTTGGTGTCCAACATTGACCAAAGGCTGGACCAAAATGTACTAAGGAACCTGTTGTCCTGATCTGAGATGATAGACTGTGGGATCCCAAAGTGTACCCACACTCGTTCAAAGAAGAGTTTAGTAGTGGCTTTTGTTGTGATATTCTTCTTGCAGGCCGCCATAATGGCCATCTTCGAGAATCTGTCGACGACCACGAAAACACAGTTGTTGCCATGCTTAGTAGAAGGAAGGCCTGACATGTAATCCATGGAGATGGATTCCCAAGGTCGACTAGGGGTAGGCAACGGAGTTTAGAGGCCTTGCTTCTTGATGGTCGGTTTGGCAATGGCGCAGGCAGTGCAGGATCTGATGTACTTCCCGACATCCTGTCGAAGGTTTGGCTAATAGAAATACTTCTGCGGTACTGCCACTATTTTCTCGACCCTGAAATGCCCAGTAACCTTACTATAGTGTTCTTCCAAATCATTTTGGCACGCTCGCTTGAAGGAACACAAAGGTGTCTCAGGTGACATAGTAGTGTGTCTTGGAGGTGAAAATTTGGAACTCGGTTACCATCCAAGAGCGTCTTGTATGTGTGGCCGAAATCTGGATCGCTCTTGTAGAGAAGCGGCCAATCAGAAGTCTCGTGCCCACAAGAGTTGACCACGGTGGTTATCGCCACGATCGGTGGTCGACTAAGGCACTCTACAATATTATTGGTGATGCCCTTCTTATACTTGATGCTCAAATGAAATTGTTGCAGATATGTGGACCACTTATGATGGTGATCGTTCTACAACTTCCCTTGTGTCTGTACGAACTGCAGGGGTCAGTGGTCTATGTGGATGATCGTTTCCTTCCCCAAAATGTAATGCTTCCATTGTCGGCAAGCCTGCATAATGGAATACATTTCTTTGTCATAAGTGGGATAATTTCGGACTGTGTCGGACAGTGTCGCACTGTGATATGCCACTAGATGCCCCTGTTGAGTAAGAACTACCCCAATAGCATAATCAGAGGCATCTGTCTCGATCTCAAATAGTTGTTGCAAGTCTGGTAATGTGAGCACTGGGGCACAACATAGGTGATGTTTCAATTCTATGAATGCCTTCTGTTGAGATTCCAACCAAAAGAATTTTGTTTTCTCTTCTCCCTTGGTGACTTGACTCAAGGGCCAAGTGATATGAGAGAATCCCAACACGAACCTGCGGTAGAAATTAGCAAGACCCAGAAAGTTGTGAAGCTCTGTTAGAGTGGTCGGGGCTGGCCAATCCCAGATGACTTGGATCTTGGTTGGATCCACATGCACCCCACGCTCATCAATAATGTATCCCAGATACTGAACCTGGGCCATGCCAAAAGTGCACTTCTCCAAATTGGCACACAACTTGTGTTTCCGCAGTGTTTGGAGAACCTATCAAATGTGGTGGAGGTGCTCTTCCCAAGTCTGGTTGAAGATCAGGATGTCATCCAAGTACACTACTACAAATGAGTTTGTGAATGGTCACAAGATATCGTCCATCAGCCTCATGAAGGTTACGGGAGCATTCGTCAACCCAAAAGGCATGACAAGCCATTCGAAAAGGCCCTCCTTCGATTTGAAGGCAGTCTTCCACACATCAGATGGTTCAATTGGTACTTGGTGATACCCAGACTTCAAGTCAGTCTTGCTAAAATATTTCACCCCTTTGAGTTGGTCCAGAAGATCATTAATCTATTGGATCGGGTACCTATTCCAAACAGTGATCTTGTTCAGCACCCAATAATCAATACAGAGTCTCCAAGTCCCATCCTTCTTCTGCACCAACACGATCGGGCTCCCACAGGGTGATGAACTTGGCCGGATGTGACCTTTCTGCAGCAGCTCCTGAATTTGCCTCTTGATCTCATCATTCTCAAGAACAGAGCATCGACAGATTGATCCATTGGGAAGGGGTGCACATGGGGTCAGATCGATGGGGTGCTTGATCTGATAGTGACGGGTGAGGTGAAGATGTCCCGGTACTCCTCCACGAACTTGTCCATTTGTTGTTGTCATGTGGAGGAGCCCTGTCTGTAGGTCATGGCCGCAATCTTCTTCTTTCCCTAAGGGCGGATCATCAGGAAAACAAATTTCCTGGTTTTGGAAATGAACTTACTGCATTGTTTTGCAATAACCAAAGAGATAGCGGTAGGCAATGGTACCTTTGGTATTCTGTACAACTTATTTCCCAAGGTAACAATAACAGCGCGAGGCTGGGACTCATACACAACATGTCTCTTCCACAAGTATGGTTGGCCTAATAATACATCACAAACATCAAGAGGAGCAATGTCACATAATACCTTATCAGTGAAGGCCTTGATGTTGTAGGGAAGGCTGCACTACTGGCTGACGGGGAGATCTCGTCCTTGGTGAAGCCACCTGATGTTGTACGGTTGTGGGTGTGTTGTGGTCGGCAAGCCCAACCGCTTCATGACCTCTGCTGAAATGAGGTTCTTTTGGATCCCACTGTCGACAATGAACTATAGTGGGGAACCCTTTACCCACATCTGGGAGTGGAAGAGACACTCCTCCTCCTCTAGATCTTCTGGTTCTTCCTTCTGGATCTTCATGGTGGCAATGATAGCATTGGGCTCCGCATCGATAATTTGCTTCCCTCTATCGTTCCCCTTCTCAGGTTCTGATTTAGTGTCGGAGAATGTATCTAATTCAGAAGCCCTCATCTTGGCCACAAGTGAATATTTGGCCCGACACTCACTTGTGTTGACACTCACTTGTGTTGTGAGTGGAGCTCTTATGGAACTCACACCACTTTCTTGTGTCCTTCTTCGGCTTCGTGGTGTTGCTCTTTGCTTGCAGCTTTGGCAGGTTTTCTTGAGCCGCCATGCCTTGGCTTTGTCCTTTGTTTTGTGATTTGGGGGCACCTTTCACTTGTTTTTTATTCGTAGATCCAAAGTCTCGCTTCTTTTGTTTGAATTTATGCTCAATCTTGGTAGCATACCGGTATGTCGTACCAAGCAAGGAGATGTCGAGGAACTCCATTTCCTCTTGAATTTATCTGTGTAGACAACTGCAGTACTTCGGCACCAAATGTTTCTCTAAATCTTTGCTACCCAACTTTGTGCGCATGGTATGGAACAGATTCGTCAGCTCATGCACATCTTGATCCCTTTGTTGCCACAACGTAGTCCATTGTATGTACTTGTCCTCATAGCTCCCCACGGGATAATATTGTCCCTTGGTGGTGTCTCGAAAAGAATTCCAAGTGAGTACGACCGAGAACAGAGAGGGTCCCTCCTCGTCCTTTTTCTCACAATAGGTTTCCCACGAGTCCTTGACATGGGGGGCAGCTTTGAGCAGTGAAAAAATAATCTTCTCCCGGTCGGAAAAGTCATGAAACGATAAATATCCTTCTAATAGATTCAACCATCTATCTACGATGTCTGCATCTATTTGGCCA
>CBVK0105738703.1:0-22999 GCA_900067695.1 Picea abies
AAAACCCCCCCCCCCCAAAAAAAAAAAACAAAAAACATACAAAAATATTTACTCATTGTCTATTGAATGATTAATGTTATATGTCACTTTCTAGACATATTGAGCAAGGGTTTATGCTTCATTTTTAATCTATAACCCTAGGAAGAAAAAATTCCCCTCCCTAATTTTGCTAACATCTTGTGGGATGATTTAAGGAGTTATTGAAATCTATATATTAATTTGCAGCATTCGAAATCAGATTTGGTGGAACACTAACATATAAGGTTTGGTGATTCAAAAGTGTATTATAACCCTCTCCTAGTCTATAATTCATCTCTAGATTGTTTTTCAATCTTGTATAACATATCTAATTGTGAAATTGATCTCCTAGTTGTTAATTTTATTTATCTTTTATTCAGAGATTCTCTTGGTGAAACCCTAAGGGGATTCACCATGCATTCTTACAAGTTTATGCAATGTTCATGATTACATATCAATTAAGGTTGTAATTTTCCAGTGTTAGTTTTTATTTAATGTCGAAGCTATCTCTTGTTTCCAAATAAAAACGTAATAATTGGCTCCTAACCCTCATTATATTTGGTGTTTTGTTCCCTTATGTTCTATTGGATATTCACTAAGGAATCTTATCACTTATTGGCACTGGTATATCTAGTAATATATCAAGGTGTTTTTTTTAAGTTAATTTTTTGGAAGAAAATGAATTATCTGACAGGTTTAATTCACTTAGATTGGGATACCCCTCGTGGATTCTAGGAGTGGGTCTAAAGTGAAGGGGAAAAATACTGAGGTGATAGTGGTACATTTCCCAATTGTTATTACCTCCATAAAACCACAAGTGGAGATATTACAAGGGTGTTAATTTAGGATGTAACAATATATTTTATTTCTATCCAAACAATTCCAAGGAATGCATATTATGTGGACAGTGAGAGATAATGTCATATGATGACTACCCAATAGTTGTTCTCTAGTCTAGTAGAGTAGGAATCAAGGGTTTATTTTGAGCTTGGAGATGATTTCAAGTACTCTATAGTAGGATTTGGTATCGTTCTCTTCTATCTCTATTCAGGTAACTCTTTAGACTTTAATGATGTTTTGTTTGTTTTAGGTCTGAGGAAGAATTGTTTTTTCAGTTTTGGTTATGGAGGATAAAGAATATGTTGTGGAGTTCAGAAACTATAAAGTGCTCATCAGAAAAAATGAATCAATAATAGATTCAACTAAGGTAATAGGGGTTAGATAAGGTAATTTTAATAGGTTGTAGGGTGAACTTGTTTGCTCATAGGTGTGAATCCATAGCTAATTAATTTCCACATATTTGGATGCCCATTTTATATTCATGTCTAGTCGATAAGAGGAACAAGTTGGATCCCTCTAGAAAGTAGGGTTTATTTGTAGGTTACAATGATATTTCAAAGGAATACAAGGTATATATTCCAAAGAAGAGGAAGATAATGGTGAATAGGGATGTAAATTTTGAGGAAGACTTTGCATCCAGGAAGTCCCATAAGCATATTCCAGTGACATAGGATGAGGATTATGAAGCTTTGAAAGTTGATCCAGGGTCACCGGTGAATTATAGTTCATGAAAACATCCTTCAGGTGAAGAGGAGTGTTGGGGTACATGTTCAACTACATACTTAGTGACATACTCATTTTTTCCATTTTTCCTAGTATTTAGGAGGATTGTTATTTAGAACATGTCTATTTATAGCAGGTCTATTTTTAGCCGGTGGATTCCTATATGTAATACCATGGGGAAATACAATGGGTTTCCAAAAACATGGGCTCATAAACCGCCATTAAGAAAATTCCTATTTTTAAGCTACCATTAGGCCAATTCCTACTTTTTAGACACCATTAAGAAAATTCCTATTTTTAGGAGATAATTCCTATTTCCTTAATTTTTGGAGATATTTCCTATTTTATGGCTATAGAGAACACTTGAGTAATAATATTATCCTCCTATGGAAGTGCACATTACCCATATAATACTTGGAGTTAACTCACTTCACGTATTTAGTGACTTTCCATAATTAGCAAATTCTCACTCAGTTAGGAATTTAGTTCCATTCTTGGACTCTAGTCTTATTCTAGGAGATTTTTTCTATTATGGAATGCTTGTTGAATTCATGTAGAGTTCTCACTAAGTTCACACCTATATTTTTGACCTTTTCTTATTATTAGCAACTTTTGACTTTATTTAATTGTTGCTATTGGGAGAAGTTACTTTTTTACTTGAGCATGTACATGGAAATCCCAACCTAGTGCGCATTACCCCTCGTGTGGAGAGTCTTATATATTATACTCATTAGCAAGGATTAATACATTGTTATTAGAGTTGGTTTCTTAGTCTCTTATGTGTGAAGATTGATTATATTTTTCTCTCTCCTCTCTCTCTTTTGCAATTATCTAGTGTAGTACTTCCTTCTCACAGTAAGGTCTTTGATTGTGGTTTAATCCTACACCGAGTACACTTTTATATCTCTTTCATGCTTATTAAAACATGAAGGAGACACTAAAAATAGAAATAAAAAACGTTTTTTTTTTACCATTTATCATTTCATGAAGTGACAACATCGGTCATGTCACCCTTGGACATGGCACCTATTTGAGTCATTGTCTTACAATTGGGTTATAACATTCCTAGGATCCGTACTAGTAATATGTGTCACATATACTCCACCGACTGATTACTATGTCAGTCATCATGGAGAGTGAATCAATGCCTCCCATGTTGTTGCACTATATTAGTCTAGCTCTTGTGTCTTGCTTCCCAATCATCATCATGTTGTGCTATATGTTTAAGGGAATTTTAAGCCTAAGTTTACCATCTTCTATTTTGTTGATCTTCTATGTCGGTCATGATACTTGGTGATTCTATCACTTCACATCATCTCTTGGTGTATTTTTTGTGTTGATTGATGGGAGATACATTAAGGCCCTCCTTTAATGGATTTCTTCCTATTGAATCCAACACATTATCCAGAAGAGGGATCTAGAAACCAACTAGTACCTTGGAGCTTACAATCCTCAGTGGAAGGACTCATAATAGAGAGTGGGTTAACATCATTGACTCATGATCAATCAATCCTATGAGTGTTCAATAATATATCCTCCATTCTCACTCACTAGATTGTACTAGGTACCTTGGGATCATTTTCACCATCGGTGGATTCCCTCACATCTATTAATGATATACCTCAATGACCAATAGTAAAATGGTTTCTACCATGCTCGAAATCACCTCACGTATTCAAATGTTGTAGAATCATACCATTAGGGTTTGGGATGAATACCTTTGTTTTGGGGCCACATAATTCCTTCAGAACAACCCTCTCAAATTGCAATGGAGTATATCACATATATATGAGTACTTTAAACCCTTCAGGGGCACTCTCCTCAATGCTAGTTGTCTTCTTCATGTATATCTTGTGACATAGATCCACATTGTATATTCTCATGGATATAATCTGATTGATGAAATGGATCCACCATGTATTCTTTTCTTGGCCATGATCTTGAATTTCATGTCATGGATCCATAATGTATTGTTTTGGCATCCATGCTTTGATACTCTTCATATTTTGGGTATGTCTACCTTGGGGATAGTCTATACATGTTTTTATTCTTATTGTTTGATTGCATGTACTCTTTGATATATTGACCTATTTTCTCTCTCCTCACATTGGTGACAATTTATTTTAATGTGATTTGTCCATCCATTCCTTTCCTGATCTCACACATTAGGGGGCATATGCTATAGCCTTAATTTCCACTCTACAGTGTCAAGAGGAACCTGGAAGAATATTACGATTGAAACATAGTATTTAACTCATGATTCAATCTGTTTTTGAAGGGTTTTCTAATCATTAATATGAAAACCAATAATATGTTTCTTGTCAGTGATGAGAAACAAGTGACACCCCTTGTAACCTTCTATATTTTCATAGTTTTGAAGAGGTGAGTGAGGGATGAGTTGATTATTCATGGCATGAGCCTTGGAAATCACACCATTTGAGTCTCGATTGGTATCTATAATATCTAGAAGCTCTCCCAAGCCTCTTCAATGAATTTGTATAAAGCACTCCAATCTTGAGCACGAGGAGGAAGAATAATTCATAAAGTTATGTTATCAAAAGACATAGGTGGTGCTCCATTCTACATTAGCTGCAAACATGTTTCCTAACTTGGTTGAAAATATAAGGAGAATAAATAAGCAAGGGGCAAGGAGGAGTGCATCTACACCTAGAGGTAAATTGCATTGATGTACTTCTTTCATTTTGATATATAGATCATGTTGAAATCCCCTTACTATGACCCTAGGTGTCTTTTTATCTAGTGATTTCCTTGTTGTAAATCAAATTAGCAGCTCAAAAAAAAATATACACTATTGAAATATTCAAATCAAATAAAGATAGCAGAAGCAATCTTGGAAACCAAAAATCTCAACCACAATGCATAAAAGATATATTTCCCATCAACTAAGATTATCATTCAAATAACTTCAAATCTTATAAGGGATTCCGTACCTGGGATAATACCCTACAAAGAAATACAAAAAATCATCAAAAGTACATGCAAACCGTAGAAACTCCTAATCTATTGTATGATGCCGATATTTCTTGTTTCTTGAGATGTATGTTCCTTTCCTTAAGAAAACTTGTGTATATGTGCATATCTCCATTGAAACCCACATACACTTACTCAAAGAATGTATGGCAACTTCGTATGACATGTCCCTGCTTCTGCAACTCCAATTTGTTGAAACCCACTAGTGATTTCCTCTATTCTCTCTTCTTATTGATCTGATCTCTAGATGGAAGTCATTCTCCACCTATATAAGATCTCCTTGAATCATAGTTCTTCTTGATCCAATCCTTTGAGAAAAAGTCCTCTTCTCTATATCAATGTATTGTGTGTCTTCCTCCTTCACCCTAGACTTGCTTTTACAAGATTGAGTTATGAATTAAAACTAATATCCAAAGTAATTGAAGGTTGAGATTACTTCTCACCTCACTTGAGATAAACGGGTATTATTTAATTCACTATTACTAATTAAAGAATTTCTTTAAATAAAACTCAACTCACTAATAAAATTACTTTACTTTAATAATTCCTTTAATTAAAGTAATGTCTCAAGGTATAAGGATTTGGATGACTTCCACATGTCTAGACACTTAGACCTATGCATGAATACCTATCTGATGCTACAAACATATACACTCCCTCTTAGCTAGGAATGCATTCTGTACCACCCCAATCTTGTCTCTAAAGAACATAAACTTCCCTTTAACCAAGGGTTTCATCAGAATATTTGAAACCTACTCATATGTGTAAATACAATGAAGCTTCATTGCTCCCTTTTGGATTCTATCTTGAATGAAGTTGTTATTCCTCAAGCTCTTCCTAGTTGTCAGAGGAACGATGCCAAGGATCATTTGAACCAAAACTCAAAAATGAATTTTAAGGTTACCTTTCTTTATCAAGGGAGATATGAATAATTATTCTATCCTCACAAGTAACTACTATCACATAAATGAATATTGGGATTTACTGTGACTAATAAGGAATTTTTTTTTCTACTACACTAGAATTAAGAAACAAAGAAAGAATGACTGTTTGGAAAGAGAGGAGCGCATAAAATGTATCCACCAGATATAAATATTTTCAATCTTTTAAATGGAGAATAATGTATTGAGAATTAAAGAATTCAATAGTTATCCAAATCATGCATTCAAATGTAAATCATATACATTTCAACAATGGATTTCTACAATACATTCCTCTATCTCTCTACTTGGGATTAGAATTCTAGATCTAACTTGCTTATAATCATATCTATAATAAGAAGAATAAGATCTAAACGCTTTCATAATGGAATAAAAATATATCAGGGGAAAATGAAATGATCTATTAATAAGTGTAAGAGTAATACATCAAAATCATACCTTTGTTTTTTATGCTTGATCCTTTGAAACCCTTTCTCCTTGATCCTCCTTTAGCTCCTTGGTCAAGATATGATTCACTGACTTCTAGCTGTCATAGATGGCACAAGTACCTCTACAATTGGACAACCTAACAATGCTCTGAAGTCTTCCTCCCCCTTTCCCAAGGCTTTCCTTTGTTATATAGATCTTGGAGCAGGCTTGGGAGAGGCTTCTAAATATTGTAGAGACCACTAGAGACTCAAATGATGTGAGTTCCTAGTCCTTTGCAATGAATATCCAACTCATCCCTTTCCTATCATATCGTAACTCCCTGATTCTAGAAATTTAGCAGTGCCTCGCTTGTTGATCCACTATTTAACAATGAGGCCTCACTTATTGTATGCTAGGTGTCCAACGATGATCTCCTAACAATGAGGCCTCACTTATTGTATGCTAGGTGTCCAACGATGATCTCCAAAAATAGGCTAAACCTTAGGAAAAATATGTATTATGGATTCTATATTCTTTTGGATTCCTCTCTGGCCTATAGGGTGGAAATTAAGGTTGTAACAGATGCCCCCTAATGTGTGAGGTCAAGAAAGGAATGGATGACTGAAATACATTATAATAAAATAGTGTCCATGTGAGGCAGCACAAGGAGAGAGAAAAGAAGTTTCATAAGTCAAAGAATTCTTGCAATCAAACAACAAGGATGAGAGTATAAATAGACCGTCCCCTAGGTAGACATACTCATACTATGAATGAGCATGGACGCCAAACAATACACTACAGATCCATGAGATGAAATGCTAGACCATGGCCCGCCAAACAATACACTACAGATCCATGAGATGAAATGCTAGACCATGGCCACGAAAGAATACACAATGGATCCATGCCATCAATAATACCATATCCATGAGAGAATACAATGTGGATCTACGTCATGAACTCAAACATAGCCACCAACAAATACAATGTGGATCTATGTCATGACCATAATAATAGCCACCAACAAATATAATGTGTATCTATGCCACAACATATAGATATCAGGAAGAAAATAAGCACTGAGGGAAGTGCACCCAAAGTCTTCAAATTACTCATATAAAAGTGATATACTCCATCGCAACTTGGGATGGGATGTTGTGAGAAAATGATGTGGCCCCACCCTAAGTTCTTCGTCCCAAACCCTGATGGTATGAATATACAACATGCAAATAGATGATATGATGTTGAGGATGGTAGAAACCATCTGATTACTGGTAATTTATGTATACCATTAACAAACATGAGGGGGCCCACTAATGATGAAGATGGACCCCAAGGTACCTAGTACAATCTAGCGAGTATGAATAGATGAGATGGTGTCAAAAACTTGTAGAATCAATCGATCGAGATTCAATTATGTAAACCCATTTTCAATCACGAGGAGGCCTACCATTGAGGAATTTAATCTCCAAGGTACTAGATGTTTTCTAGATCCCTCTCCTTGATAATGTGTTGAATTTGATAGGAAGATATCCATTAAAGGAGGGCCTTGATGTATCCCCCATCAATTGACACAAAACATACACTGAGAGATGATGTGAATAGAGAGTATCATACTGTACAACTAATAGAGGGATGAACGAATAAAAAAGACAAAAAAAAAACAAATGGACGACTCAGGCTTAAAATTCCCTTGAACATATAACATGGCACAATGGTGACTTGGTAGCAAGACATAAGAGATGAATGAATATAGTGTAACAAAAGAGGAGGAATTGAAGCAATCTCCATGATGACTGGAAGAGTAACTAGTCAGAGGCGTTTCTTAGACTCATCTTACTGGGATGGATCCTAGGCAAGCTAAAAACCAGCTACATCACGAGGACTCAAATAGGTTCCATGTTCAAGGGATACTCAACTGACACTGCCATTTTGAAAATAGATCAATGGTGAAAAATCCCCACTCTTTTTTGATTTTTTTTTTGGTATTTGTATGTCTCTTTCATTGTTTAACGAGCACAAAAGAATGATGCAAGTATGCTCAATATCCTTCATGGTTTTAAGAGCATGTTATAATGGTGAAAGTAAGCTAGATGTGTCTTTTTATTTTATATTTAATGATCTTGAAAAAGAGTTAAAAGGATATGTGTGAGTGTCTTTTTCGTGTCATTTTATGAGTCTTAAAAAGAGATAAAAGTATAGTCAGTGGGAGAGAATGAGTGGATTAACAACATGCTCCCAATTTCCAAGCACATGGAACCGAACGAAGTAATGAGGAATGCAAATGGTACTGGCAAGTGAGATCAACTCTTAACAATTGTTTTCTCCTTGGGTAGGTGGGTACAAAACAAAGGCCAAATAATGAAATAGTCAGATGGTCAAGTAAACTATAATAGTGGTAAGCAGGATATGGGAAAATGACGACACAAAAACGGGAGGCATGACGTGAGAATCAAATGCATAGGAAAACATTTAATAAAAAGGAGAAATGTTCAGAAACCCCCATGAGATATGGCCATAATATATATGAAGAACAGAAAATGAGGCTCAATATTCAAGTCTTGGCAGGTCTAAACGAGGGCTCCCATGCTTACATAAAAAATGAAACATGGGAACCGAATGGAAATTGGGGTTACATGTACATTTAGGCCCATATATTCCCCCCCTTGGGGTCATATCATCCCTTGGGGTCATATCATATACATTTAGCCATATATATTCCCCCCTTTGGTCATAATAGGTGATAACTAGAGTTCCCATGAAGGGTAGGAACTACCAAACTAGTTACGGCATGCAAAAGGAGTGGTTAAGGTTGCAACTAGCCGGGTTCAGACCTAAGGCATAATGCTGGTGATATGGATGATTAATAATGCAAGGCGGAAAATCTAGAGAAAAACCTATCCCTATATTCTAGTTTAAGAATATATACCTCAAGTGTAGTGTAAGTTTCCATCTTCTTAGTAAAGTACTCGTAATCCTATCAACACATTGGAACTAGATTATGGGGGTCAAAATGCATAGTGAAATCTCAAAAAAGAAGATGTTTTTTGAATTTTTTGGATCTGATAAAAGCACTCAAACCACACAACTATGAAAAAGGAACTACACTTTCAGATGGCTTACACAAAGTATATCCCAGTGAAAGGCTAAGTAAAAGGATCTTTTTCATAATCAATGAACTCATGAGCCAATGTTCGCATCATATGGAACACCATTCTAAGGCCATGCCACATAGTAATGAATCTATGTAGATGAAGATACACATATTGGATGGTTTTTTGGGCTATGAAAACTCCTTGATGGGGACCATCAAGACATGAAAGAGGTATGAAACATGGATATTCGCTGGAAGGGGTAGTAGATAACTTGGTGGAAAGTTCTGAAAAAGAAATCCAAGGCATAACAGGGTCAAGACTAGTAGGGCTATTGGGTGTCCCAACAAATTCCCCTAGTCCTACATTGAGTCTCATCATGTTAAATCCCATTGGTTCTGAATCAAAAAAAGGTGATTTATGCATCACCTCATCCTTAGGATTATATAGAGAAGATATGAATTATAGGATGGCCTCTTATAAAAGAAACTCAATATATAGGAAAGCATGTGAACTTGGAGAGTCAACAACTCATATGGGTAGATTAGGTTTATCATAACCCATATGATGATGGATTTTTGGACCAATATTAGTGGATGATGATGGGATTTCCATATCGAAAATATCAACTGTGCTGGGAGACATGGATGCTCCATATGATTCAACATCCTCGGGACAAGGTACCACCCAAGGATCAAAAGACCCTAGATATCCACTAGTAAATTACAAAATCATATTGTTAGGAGAAATGTTTGTAGTGGGAGATGATAGGGGAAGGGTAAAAATTCCCATCAACGAAGGATATTTGAACATCCCCGTGCTAATGTTTATAGAAGATTGCATGGTATCACCGAAAAAGGGTACATTAGATCCCGTGTTGGATCCAAGGTTTGGGGTAAATGCGAGTTGATCAATTGTAACTGTTTTCCTTTTATGAGGGAAGCATAGGACCCTAAAGATTGATGAGACAACTGCAGTCATCTCATAGAACCAAGTACACCCAATTAACAAATTGTACTCAAGAGGTGCGTCAAAAACCTCCACATCAGCAGAGACAGTGATCTGGATTATCCTAAGAATGGAATGAGACAAAAACAAAAGTACAGAAGAGAAAACATAAATATAGTGAAACCCAACTTTTGTTAATGGATAAGAGAAACAAACACTGTAGAACACAAACTAGCAGAATGGGGTAGCTTATCTCTAAATATAAAGAGATGTTGGCTATTGTTCATTCACAAAAAGATTTACATCAAAATCCATTGCATCCTTAAAGGGCCTCCTCCACCTCGATTATATATGAGAGAGTGAGAGGAGAACAATTCCCATGATACATGTGGGATAAATTAATCTAAGTTTATAAAATTCTATAGGCATGTAAAACACTAGGACTTCTAAGGAAATCACCCATCCCAGTACTACTCTAGCATGAGCATGCTTAACTGCGGATCTCTAATGGGATGCAATGAATTGACACTATGTTGTAGGAATGTACATAAGATCATTAAACAATGTCTTTAATTAAAAAATGAATATGGTATTACATTCCATTCCCCATAAAAAGGGTGAATATCATGGTTTATCAAAACCATAGGGTCGAAATGTTGATTCAGTGGAAAAGGTGGTTGGCCATTGACATCCACCTGGATCACTCCTCCCACCTTAGGAAGCAATGGTCCCCATTGTGTCAAGTTCCCTCGGGAGATGGGGAAACTTCTACTAAATATAAACCTTGGTAATTTTCTTTCCTTGTTGAAGTATATTTCCTTCTTGTACTTTGCCTATAGAAGGATGTTATGAAATTGTTGGAGTTGTTGGATCTATTCAAAATATATGGTTGCATGATCTTCCTTGTTTTGAGTGTGGGAGGACTTTGTCAATGAAGATGTAGAAAGAAGAGCTATATTAATGGGGGATAATGGTTGGAACCCCAAGCACACTTGAAATAGACCGTGGCCAATAGAGCTATGATGAACATGTGGATGAATCTCATTCTCTTCGTTCTCCTCTACAATCTCATCGATCTGCTTCTACTAGATAGAAACGTCTTAGGCCAAGGCTATAGTGGTCATAGTGACCTCCTATTCACCATCTGATTGGATCATGAAGAGGGGAAACTTTGTGGTTCGAGATATTACTTTGTGGCATTGTTTTTATGAGATCAATGAAGTGGAAGTATTCAGAGCTACCTCTAGTACCCTGTAGAGATGACTTCCCAGAGTAACAATGACACTACGAAGCTGAGACTCATAGATAGTGTGTTGTTTCCACATATATGGTTTTCCTAGAATAACTTCACATAATTCAAGTGGGGAGACATCACACACTACCTCATCCTTGAAGGGATTCATTCCATAGGATAGGAGACACTACTGGCTAACATGAATGTCTCATCCCCGACTCAACCATCCGATGGTGTATGGTTGGGGGTGTGGCATTGTTGGAAGATTCAATCTCTTGATAACCTTCGCTGGGATTAGTTTCTTCTGATTCCCACTGTCAATAATGAAATGAAATGGAGTCCCCTTTATCCACATCTGCAAGTGGAAGAGGTGCTCCTCATCCTCAAGATCCCATGTTTCTTCTGGTTTTATTATTGTGGCTACAATGGTAGTAGTGGGTTCTACATCGATGATCCATTTCCCTTTATTATTCTCTAAATCTGAGTCAAATTCTAATTATTTTTGTTTGAGCTCTCCCACCAATGATTACTTCAAGCAACATTCATTGGTTTTGTGCCATGGGATATTGTGAAACTCACACCACTTTCCAGTGTCTTTCTTAGACTTCCCATTACCCTTATTTGTCTATGTCTTGGACTGGATCTCTTGAGGTTGGCCTTCCTTGATCTGTCCTTTATTTTGTGAGTTAGGGTTTTCTTTGCCATGATTTTGTTGTGGCGCATTTTCAAACCCAAACCTCTTCTTACTCTGTTGCTTGAATTTATGCTCAATTTTTACTGCATATAGATAAGCAACACCCACTTAAGAGATGTCCAAGAAAACCATATATGTTTGGATGTGCCTGTGAGAACACTGCGATACCTCAAAACCAGGCTCCTCTCAGAGTATTTGATACCTATATTTGAGTGTAAGGCATGGAATATGTTAGTGTACTCCGACACCGTCTGATATCTTTTTTGACACAGAGTCATCCATCTCATGTACTGGTCATCATAGTTTTTGACAGAGTAGAACTCCTCCTTTAGGGCATCTACAAAGGTATCCCAAGTGGGTTCTCTATTGGATGGTGTATATTCATACAAGGTGCACCTTTCCCAGTAACCTTCCCACCAAGATATACATGGGGAAGGGATTTAAGGAGAACGAAGGTGATCTTTTCACTATCAATTTGTTTTTGGATGGAGTAATAACCTTCTAGAAGATTCAACCATTTTTCTAGAGCATCTTCATCTATCTATCCTTCAAATAAGGGGATATCAAAATTGAATTGTACCTTGAAGGGTGTCACACTTGTGAAATGGATTTTTGTCGAAGATTCCTCAATCACCGACATCGATAGTCCTCGAAGGATCTGAGTGAATTTTTCCATCATCTCGTTCCTTTTTCGCATGAGGGTTTCTTCGAGAAACATCTTGAAAGGATCTCTCTCTTTTTAATATCTATTTTCTTCCACCATGGGAGGTCACTTGGGTTGGCAAGATCTGTTTTCCTCAAGCGAAACTAGCTCGAGACCCAACTCTCTATACCCTAACCTCATCGGGGACCTTCTTTGAGAAATGACAAGGAGAAGATTGATTTGATACCACTGATCCAAATTATGTTGAGAATGAAATGAGAGAAAAAAAAAAATATAGAAGAGAACACATAAATACAGTGAAACCCAACTTTTATTAATGAATAAGAGAGAAAAAACATTATAGAACAAAAACTAGTAGAATGGGGTAGCTAATCTCTAAAGAGAAAGAGATGTTGGCTATGCTTCATTCACAAAAAGATTTACATCACACTCCATTGCATGCTTAAAGAGAATCCTTTGCCTCGATTATATATGAGAGAGTGAGAAGATAACAATTCCCATGATTCATGTGGGATAAATTAATCTAAGTTTATAAAATTCCATAGACATCTAAAACACTAGGACTTCCTGAGCGATCACCCATCCTAGTACTACTCTAGCCTGAGTGTGCTTAATTGCGAAGTTCTAATGGGATCAGGTGCATTGACGCTATGTTGCAGGAATGTACATAATATCATTATATGATGTTTGTAAATAACAAATGAAGATGGTATTACATTCCATTCCCCATAAAAAGGGTGAATATCATGGTTTATCAAAACCAAAGGCTCGAAATATGGATTTAGTGGAAAAGGTGGTTGGCCACTGAGATCCACCTGGATCAGACAGTCTTACCACCTAAATCGATGGGTAATGTAATGATTATTCCATGAGGCTGGAACATGTGTCTATCAAATGATTTCAATAGTGTGGTAGACATATTGAGCTTACGAGATCCAAGGTCCTTCCAACAAGAAATAAACATGATGCAAGTCGAGGCTCCTTCATCAACCACTATTCGAAAGATGTTTTTACCCATCATTCACACTTTGATCTAGAAGGCTAATTGATGGGAGAGAATATGAGTAACCTGAGAAGAATAAAAGGTCATCAAAGTCAACTTAGAGGGATCAAGAACATACATGGAACATGGTGTTTGAGTCAAGTCTTTGAAAATACTGTACTTGTGGGAGGATCGAGTGTTTAGATTATGCATCGTGGATCGAATAGTGTATCAAATTATGGATTCTCAATATGAAAAGGGCCACTAGGATGGGAATAATATGCTACTTTGGGCACAACATGGGAATGCTTAGAAATGTCATAGTTTTTGGCCCAAGTTTGAAAATTGACTATTTGGTCACACATAAAAATGGAAGTATTCGAGGAAGATCCATCAAGGTGAGGGGTACCTTCCATGCCGCTTTGTGGAGGGGAAATATTTGTGGAAACCATATTTTGAGGTTGAGTGGGGAAAGAATGGGTTAAGACAATAGGTTGTTGTGGGGGCACTGCTATTCCAAAAATTGATTAATCTCATCCTTCTGAGGACACTAATGAGTAAGATGGTCTTCCCCAAAAATTGTGTAGGGAAACTAACATTTCTGCTTCTCTTTAGTGCCTCCATCTTGGGTGTTTTGGGTGGAGGCGGTCCCTTTCTGAGTATTGGAATTTTTCTTTTTATTCCTTTTCTTCTTGCCTCTAGGTTGCTGAGGATTATTTGGTTTCATGGAATGCATTGAATTCACCTCGTAGGTCCGAGTACGGAATGCAATAGTTTGAGCACTAGTACTAGAAGTTGACAACTGTGAATTTATGGAAATTTGACCCATTTGATCAACTATCTAGCTAATAGAGGCATGCAAAACAAAAACAACCACACCATCCACATGGGGTTTTGGGTTTGGTTTCTTTGGATTGGTCAATGGCCGAGGAACATTTGGAATGATATCATAAATTGTACCCAAATGTGAAATAGATCAATTCCAAGTTTTGGGAATGCAAAATTGCTTGCTCCTCAGTGGTCTCCCCGACCATAGCTACATCTCTAGGAATGGGTGGTAGGAGGGACTTGGTGAAACACCTTTTAATTCGATGTACCATTTGGTAGTGTCTCCATCCAGGGATCTCTGGAAAAGAGGCAACCACACACTATCATCCATCAACGAGTTGGATCAACACCATAAGTGATATTATATGATGTGTGCATGGGTCCTCTCTTGAATTTCCATCAAATTTTGGGATATTTGATGGTAACTTGGAAGGAATTTTCGGTCATGATGGGTCATGGGATATAGGTTCATTTTTTAACCGTGAAAAATTGGGTAAATTTAACTTTTCAAGGAAAGGAAACGGTGCGAATGAATACTAGGAGCGAGGTGAAGTCTTTGTTGTCCCATATGGACCTTTTAGTCCCCCTATGTTGGTACTACTGGAGGGTTGGGGATTTCTTGAAGAGTGAGTGCTTGTTGGGATGGTGGCATCTCTAGGAGCATGATTACTCCTAGAACCAAAGATGCCTCTAGGGGGGTTTCCCCAACAGTTAAATGTGGACCCTACAATAAAAATATTCTCAAAGTTAGTCCCAAGGAATAAACCCCTGGGACCTAATGTGGTAATAAAGGGAAAACCTCCCCAAGGTGAAAATATCTTGTTATAGAAATATTTTCCTCACCCTATGCAAACTTGCAGAAAGGGACTTTTTCCATTTCCCTATGTAGACTTGAAGTCCCTTTTTACAAATCCCAGAGCTAAAAACATTATTTTTCCACATATATGTGCCCTACCTATTATACAACATGCGTATATGCAGGTTGCACCACTACAACCCGCGTACATCATGTTTTGTGCTCAAAATTAAAAAAATGGTGTCGGTTTTCCATGTCACGTCACGTAATCCATGATCCTTGACCTTCCATATACTAGAAATGTTTCAAATCGACCCTTTAGTTCCAATTGAAGGCTATAAATTGGCCAAATCCAAGCTATGGAAAAGAGGAGAAGAATTCAACTTTGAGAGAAAAGTTACTCTGGAGAAATTATTCACTTCATATTGAGTCTGCATCCCTTTGTCCTTTAAAGTCTAAACACATTGTTCAACCCCCAAGCTCTTCCCTACTTGATTGAGAACCTCATTGTCTCTCTTATATGAGATTTCCTTGGATGGAGGATTGAAGTGGTGGAGGCCTAGCTAGAAGGGACTTAGTTTCTCGGTTCTGAACCGTGCTGACACAGAAGTTTGTAATTAATTCACTTCTACTGATAACATTTTAATAGAAATACTCTTTTCTCGTCCAATTAATATCTTGAAAATATTTGAATTGTTATTCCATGGGCATATTTATTATGAATGATGATGGATTATGCTATTGAATGTACTAACATTATATATTAACACCATATGCTTGCATTTCTTGGTTGTTGAGGACAAGTTGCAAGTGTATCGCTTTGATTCAAGTGCTCAATGGTGGAATTCATGGAACGTCTGGATGAGGAAGGCATTTTGTCTTGTCTTTATAGCATACTTGTTTATATAGCATACCTAAGATTAGAATTGATTTCTGCAGTCATTTTTGTCTATTCTGTTTTACCCCTAGCCATACAGAGATTTTCCTCGTAGCATATACCCCCAAGGGAAGTTCCCCTAGGGAACGATGTGCTAACCCATGGAAAGTTAAAGCCTCATTATGTACTACTACCCCCATCCTAATTAGGGACAACCCCAAAACTACTAGACATATTCCACTCGATAGGTGAACTAGTTCCTGATGATACTAGGATGGTCATAGGGATGGTGTATGTGGAGGGAATTCCATCCCTTATGATGAAACCAAAGCTCTCCACCCCACTGGAAGAATATACAAAAGTGTGAGTCAAGATAGATGGGATGGGTGTAGAAATATTCGCTAAACTAACAGATGGAGATGGAGACACAGTTGGCATCCCCAAGATAGAGGAACCAAAATAGAATGGTATGGATGTTGTAGGTCCAATGGACTAAGGGGTAGCAATGTAGACATCATTAGGATTCTCCCTAGGGGATTTCCTCCTGTCCCACTTGAGGATGGGATCATATCTTGAACTACACTAGATAAATAACTTTTTCCTAACATGGTGGGAAGGTGAGTAAATAAAGAGAAAGGGGCACTAAAAATTTCCCTCACTTGGAAAAGTAGAGGTGCATCCAAATCAGTTAAAGGAGGATTAAAAATTTTGGATGACATTCATCTACCACTTCTACATCGACTAAGGCAGTTTCATCAAACCAAATTTCAATACCTTCAAAATATTCATCAACTATCTCACACCTCTTAATAGGTGGTAGTTCCTCTATAATGGGTTCAAGTCTTTGTAATCGATGGGACCAACATGGTAGTTCAACCATGGTGAATATACTATGATAAAATCCAAACATAATTCAACCTAAGGTTGATTTATACTCGGACTCAAAGGGAACACCACTAATCAAATATATAATAACAACAAGCAGACCAATTGGCCTAGGGGCCTTCAAAATACCAACCCTATGGGGGAGATGAAGTCCCCACATGATCGACTAGTGAAGGTGTGAGGACCATTTATGATTATTTTCATGAAACAAACCTGACCGATGCAAGTACCCTTTATTAAGATGGGAACCATCTAGGTGAAATGAGACCATGAACGGACATCTTACCTAGGTACTACAAGCACATCCCACCTACAGTCACCTATGTGGATTCCTAGGAAAGGTCACTAAGGATACAACTTGACAATGAATGGTCAGGTGAACAGTCGTAGGTCCAACTACATGTAAGGGAAGGGTAACAAATCCTAAAGCGCCGAAGGTGTTAACCAATGAAACCCCCATATACATAGAAATCAAAGTGGTATAAAAAACAACAAAACAAACGAATAGGGGTAATATCCCTACTTTCCCTAATGCGACCTTGTTCTTAACTCTTGTGTTAGAAGAGATTCCTTACACACTAGTAGCAATAATGGAATTTCAATCTTTAATGAATCTAGGTTTCATTTTGTGGCCTTCGAGAGTTTACTCTCTAATTCTAATCTAGGGCCATAAGCCTATCTAATGTTGGTTCACTATAAAAATAAAATTTTCTAATTAATTTTAGATTATACACTTTTTTTTTATGGTTGTTACTTAATTCCAAGGGTATAAGATGAAACTTTAGTGATGTTTTGACTCTTGGCCCAACCAAGCAAATGCAAGAATGACAATGCAATTCGTTCACTTCGATGAACTCGGGCTATGGGAGGTAGAAAGATTTTTCCTTTTTTTCTTTGCAAACTTGTAAAAGTACAACCTCACATACACCAAGAAACCAACTATCACTTTATATCTAAAACCAAACAATGATCCTAATGCACTTGTTCACTAATGCTTCAAAAGAAAATCTAGCATGCAATAAATCTTTTTGTCTTTTTTGTGATTTTTTCCAATTTAAATGTAAACAATTCCTGATCTATGGAAGAACACACAATGGAAACCAACAACAAGAAACAAACAAAGGGGCTATAGGATATTGAGAATGAGTCTAGATCATCCCACTCCAATGTCACTACATGCAACTCACCCAAAACTCACCTAGAAGGGTTGATCTAGTAATGGACAATGGTTACACAAGGATAAGTAATGTAAATAATGGAAAACACAACTATATCTCTTCATATTTGTTGGGTTCTCATCCCAACTTCACTGAAATTATTAGACATAAATAGAATCTCTCCAATAAGTGAAATAAAACCACACACAAGAATTCAACAAAGCATAAGATGATAAAGCATGTGACCAAAAACACTCAAACAGAAACACATAAAATATCATAACAATCCACATGAAAACATTATTTCTTATAGGACAAACCTATCCTCAAGGTTCAGGAATTTTCTCTACATATTTGTAGTTTTTGCAAATCCTCATGAGACCAAGACCTAGCAATAAGCGATGGGCCTCGTGTGACATTTATAGTGCAACAGGTGAGGACCTGAGACTATATATTTTTTAATATAGATGGACCTCTTCTATATATTTGAGATATGTATCAGACCTCTCAAATCTACTAGATCTTAGCTTTGGATCAATCAAAGGAAGAATCAAAAGAATGCACAATCAAACAGTGGGAAGTATTGGCCAAGATACTCAAACTAAAGAAGAATTGTTCCCTAGTGGAGTCGCCAGTTTTTTTATGGGATTATTTCTCACATGTATCTTTTTGAATACACACCAAAATATCCCTAGGATTATCCTAGGAATCCTATACAAAAAGAGGGATAACCTTCTTATGGTTTTCCTAGATCTAGATTCAAGCACATAGATTCGTTATTATCCTAAGGAGTGGTTAAGTTTGCATACCTTTCTTGAGGTTGTACTTTGTATCTCATGGCTATTGCAGTCCTAAAAATCCAACTCTAAGCTTGAAGCTCCACAACCCGCTTCTTGCATACAAAATACAAGAAAAATAATCTCTACCTCTCTACTTGGGATTATAATCCTAGATATAACTTGCTTCTAATCATATATATAATAAGATGAATCATATATATAAACTTTCAGAATGGTATACAAATATATCAAGAGAAAGCCAAATGATATATTAATAAGTGTAATATTAATACACCAAACTCATACCTTTGTTGTTGATGCCTTCTCCCTTGACCTCCTTTCTCCTTTCTCCTCCTTTAGCTCCTTGGTCATGATGGCTTCACTAACTTATGGCTATGGTATATGGAACACTTACCTCTATAATTGGACATCATAACAATGCTTTGAATTCTTCCTCTCCCTTTCCCAAGGCTTTCCTTTGTTATATAGCTCTTGGAGGAGGCTTGGGAGAGGCTTCCAGATTTTCTAGAGACCACTAGAGAATTGAATGATGTGAGTTTGTAGGCCTTTTCCATGAAGATCCAACTCATCCCTCACCTGTCACCTCATACTCCCAGATTCTACAAGTTTTGTAGTGCCTCACTTGTTGAGCCACTAGTGACCAATGGGGCCTCACTTGTTGTCTGCTAGGTGTCTAGCGAGGATATCCAAAAATAGGCTAAACCTTAGGAAAAATATACATTCTGGCTTCTATCTTCTTGTTAATTTCTCTTTGGCCTATAGAGTGGAAATGAAGGTTGCAACAATCAATAATATTGCAAGTCCTTGACCTTTTATCAATTTTGTAGGCTTTATTTCTAAGTCATATTCTTGTAATTTAGCAATCCATTTTTCTGTCCTCCCTTCATTGTCATTCTGAGCTAGAATATCCTTGATATTGTCAGAGGGAACATAAGCAATGATATGAGAATGTAAAATGTAATATCTGAAATCTTTCAAAGCTTTAACCATATCATATTCCTAGTTTTCCATGTTATTATATTTCAACTCAACATCCCTCAATGCTTTGCTAAAAATGCAATAGGTTTCTCTTGGTTCTTTGCATTCTTCTACAACAAAACTGTTGCTATGTTATTTTTAGATGCAAAAGAAAATATTAGAAAGGTTTTGTCATAATTAGGAATAACCATAAATAGATATTCCCCAATGGATTTATTAATCTACTCAAAGGAGTCTTTAGATTAAACAATCCATATTAATCAATATCCTTTTTCAACATGTTAGTAATATTCTTCATAATTTCAGAAAAATAGGGAATAAACCTTCTCAAAGCATTTATCTTACCCAGGAAGGACTGTAT
The DNA here is from genome assembly GCA_900067695.1 of Picea abies. Taxonomy (NCBI): domain Eukaryota; kingdom Viridiplantae; phylum Streptophyta; class Pinopsida; order Pinales; family Pinaceae; genus Picea; species Picea abies. Next base: position 20,218 of record CBVK0105738703.1, read on the forward strand.
TTCTTTCTTATTTATGGGTAAATTAATTGTGTTAATGGGTTTGAATCTTTCAAGATCAATTGTGACCCCTTCTTGAGATACAAGTGTCCTAGTACTTACCCTCCTTCATGGAAAATAAAGATTTCTTAGGATTCAAAGATAGGCGATATTTTCTACACTTGATGAAGGTTTGTCTTAAATGTTTAAAATGGTCTTGATTAGACTTAGAGAAAACTGTCATGTAATCAATATAGATTACAATAAACTTATCCTTTTCCCCCACAAAAGCAATATCCATTGCTCATTGAAATGTGGCTCTTGCATTAGTAAGTCCAAAGGGAATCATGTTATACATAAAAGTCCCCAAGGGAGTGGTAAGAGAAAATTTTTCTCTATCATATAGGTGCATAGCCACTTGATTATAACAATAGAAACCATCCATAATGGAAATCCTAGAAGCTCCAACCAATTTCTACAATATATGATCCATCTTAGGTAAAGGATAATTATCTTTGAAAGAACATTTATTCAGATTTCTAAAGTCAACACACAATCTTGTTTTTCCATTTTTCTTCCTCACTTGAACTAGGTTTTCCACCCATTTAGAATACCTCAAAGGAATTATGATCTTGGTATCAAAGATCTTCCTAACTTCTTTCTTTATCACATGCACCAATATGGGATTTACTTGTCTAATTTTTTGTCTAAAAGGATTTTTCCCTGGATTGAGAGATATCCTATGTTGAATAATGGAGGTGTCATAAGTATTCAAGTCCTCGTATTTCCAAGAAAAAAAAATATATTCCTTGAACAAATCAACATATATATTCCTAATTTCATGGTTAATATCCTTAGACAATTTAATAAGTTCAAGCTCTTGTTTGGTTCCCACATTGCAATCATGTGTGCTTTCATCCTTTGGTTCCACTGTAGGATTTATAGGCACATCATTTTGCTCAAATAATTGTTCTAATGGAAATTTAGAAATAAAATTATTCTTCAATTTCCACACCTTATGGGATGTTATTTGGTTATTGAAATATGTATCAGCCTATGCTTTATCAACAACTTCTTTACTTTGTTCAATATCATCTTCATGATCTATATAAGTGGAAGATAATTCATCAATTACTTCCAAAAATATTCTAAGTTGTTGGTCATATTAAAACACTTGATATTTCTTTACATTATCATGGATTGCGGGCCTATACCTCATTTCTACTTCATACTTTGTTTGAGGTATGATGGGCACTTTAAAATTACAAGAAAATATAGCCAATGAATCTACTTGATGATTCAATTCTCTAGAGATAGCAACAATATTGAAGGTCATAAATAAATTATCAATCAAATCCCATATTCTATTTCTATATGCTCTCATCCTAGGGTGCTTAGTTTGATATACGTTTCTCACATGATGTACCACTAGCTCAAAATATCCAAATACTACTAACTGTGTTATGATCATCTTCCTTGCAACCTCTAATCCTAGAGCCAATGATTCATACTCTCCTATGTTATTGGTAGCTTGAAATTAAAACTTATAATATAAAATAATTTTCTCTATTGTAGGAGAGATCATCACTATCATCACTATCCTAGCATCTAAACCATATTTGGAACATGATCCATCAAAATACAATTTGCATACACCTTCAGGTTTCAAATTATCACAAGAAGGTGTACTTTGTGATTCCACTGCCCCATGTATGTACATGATGCAACAACCGAAATCAACTTCTGTTGCATAAATTGGATGTTTCACTGGGTTTTTCTGATCACTCACAACGTATGCAAACTTGGTCTCTCTGTAAAGTCTTCTTTTCTCACCCCCATACACTATTACAGTGGCATAGGTCATATATCCATATGCATAGTGCCTCCTGATTTTCCTGCCAATGATCTAGACAAAAACATGCAATAGTTTGTAGGTACATTTTGTTGAGTTTTGGTGTACATAGGGAAGTCGTTCCCTTGTGGTTTTGAGCCTCTAACCACAAGAGGGAGATATTGTTACCTTTGTGCCTTGTACTTTATGTCTAATTTTTCATGATCCGAATGCTCAAAATATCATAAAAAAATAGAAGTACACACCATGTACAAAATGTCAACGTGGAGCACAACTCCAATATAGATAAGTTACACAATAAATCCTTAAAGAGTAGGGGAACCCCATCCAAATAACCAAATATCTTTCATACTTCACAATTCACCTTTCAATAATGAATACATGATCTCTTATATATAGCTATTTACACTTTCACATGAGGCCCCTTTACCACTAAGCCAACCCTATTACATATGTATTTACAAATTACATGTACATTTAGGCCCATATATGCCCCCCCTTGGGGTCATATTATATACATTTAGCCATATATATGCCCCCCTTGGGTCATAACATAGTACCCTTCTTAAAAAATCTTTGTCCTCAAAACTTTTCATTTAAATGCTTCACATGTGATGAAACCAAGTAATATAATGTTTTTATGTTCCTACTTTATTCATTCCATTGTTGATTATCTATCCATCCAAAACCAATTCTTTTCGGTCTTAATCCTTGGTGTCTAGTTGTTGAATAATTTTATTTCCTTTGATTCCATGTATTTTTGTTGAAGCCTCTCCAATTTGTAGTCATTGTTGGTCTCTGATAATATCTTGTTGAAGATTACTTTGGTGATCCCTTGTTCCATGAATATTGAGAAGTATTCCATCTTCTTCCTTCATAATGTTGATATCGTCCTTCTTGTCTTCCTTGAAATGTTTCTTGGTAATGAGGGTGTCGATACGGTTTCACATTTGA
>CBVK0105738704.1:0-21220 GCA_900067695.1 Picea abies
TATATATATATATATATATATATATATATATATATATATATATATATATGATGTAATTTTAAACATACACAACATTCTATTCATATACATATTTATGTGGAAGTGACAATAATACATACATGCAATAAACAAAAACAATTCATATAACATTGTAACACATGTACACAATACACATCATACAAAGAACAAGATTTGGTACTTATCTTTTAATAAATGACCAACAACTGCATGCAGACCTTCCATGAACCTCCCAGCCTTAGACCATGCTTCTCATCACGCTTAGCAGTGGGTCACCCCCGAGCTGGGACTAAACTCCACCCAAGGAAAAGGAATCCTAGACCTAGGCCGAGGCTACGGGAAACTACATTGTGAAACTAGAAGGATTCTCTCTAAGGAGCCTACTTACGCCCACTGCTCATAGACTCTCATTCCCCACATGCCTGTCCCACCTTGGGAATATGCACCTTCACTATTCCATAGTCCATCAACTGCTCCACTTCAGTTCCAAGGATTCAACAACAGAACAAATCATGAATTATCAGAGCTCCGTAGCTGGAACTGGACTCCCTCCAGGAGAAATCACTTCCCAACAAAATCTCTCACCTGGAGAGAGTTTCTCATAGGCCTAACAACCTGCTTCTTCAACCATGGGCCTGACAACCCACCTCTTCAATCCACAACCACCAAAACCTGGGTACGGAAAGGGGATGACTCAACAATTTACAGAGGTTCACCAAGGAGGAAATGAATCTAGCTTCATACTTGTTGAATGTGTGCGTGAACTGCACAAGGTATGGCCAACATGATGAGAACGAATTCGTGGGAAACTAAGTGTCCAGACTAGTCCGGATGTTGAGAGCAAGCAAGAAAAATGGTGAGAATGGTCAGCCTACAGAATCGTGAGAGAGCTGCAATGGTGAGAGAGAACTCCTCAGGAAGGTGGCCGTGAATGGTTCGTGAACCCCCAAAAATGGTGTAACTTCCCACATAAATATTCATGTGTCCTGGGTGACACTTGGATCTCTAGGAGCACGCTCCTCTCTACTTGGAGTTTGTTCCTCTCCTCAAAAGAACTTAGGATAATTGGATTTATTTTCCTAACTTTAGTACTTTTGATGAATACATTATAATATTCCCTTGGGTTAAGCCCTCAAAATTAGCCCCTATTTCCTAGTCTCTCAACCCCATTCCTTTCCCTACCCAGTAGAGCTTAGTCCCCCATAACTCTTTATTCATGGTCATTCTACATGCAACAATGTATTTTATTAATAATCTTCATAATTACATATACAAAAATCAGGCCCACTGACCTTAGCATCTAGGCTCTTCGGCCTAATAAACACATAATCCTACCGGCTTATAATTACTTTGCTCATGAGACTACAAACATCATTACATTTCATAGGGGCTTGGCCTTGGGGCATTACATAATTCATCTTGAATTCTATACAATTCCTCCATTTTTGTATCCCTAATCCATTTATCTGAGAAGAGTTTTTCAAATTCTTCCCATGTGTAGTTCCATTTAGTATTTTGATCAACACTCATCCACCACTTCCAAGATTCATCAAATAAATATTTTCTTGCCTTTGAAGGATTCATATTATATTCTTTTACCGACCTCAACCATTCCATAGGATTGATTTCATCTTCATCTTCATCTCTTGTAAATTTAGGTATTTCCATTGATTCTTAATTGAGGTCTAATCCCAACCCTCAAATAAAAGCCTCAAAATATTAAGGATAAAGATATCAAATATTTGTAATAATTTTTCCAATATTCACTTCTATGTGTTATCTTTCCAATGGATTTTGAATCATCTCAATCAGAAATTTCAATAAAAAGTTATGATATTTTAAGTGAACATACCTTTGAAACCCTGATTTGGAGTCTGTCCTCCTGGTCGACATTACTTATGACGTACCTCTACAATTTCAGCCCTTCTTAGTCTAAAATTGTGACCTGTAGTACTCTTAAATTTCTTTTCTGCAATGCCACAAGTCTAACCAAAATTGGATGTGCCAAGTAGAAGTTATGGTAACTTCCCCACACCTTGGTGAAGTTTTGTCCCTTCTAGGAGAGCGTACTTGTAAAGAGTTCCAAGATGACAATATATGATATTTGATTATGAAACTTGCACCGGAAATAATATAGACTATCCAATATCCAATGCAATTGGTTTCACTTAATTTTGATACTCATTGAAGAAGATATCACTATTTTACCCAGAACACCTGTTTGAGACTAGTTAATATGACTAGTCAGATACCCTATCTTACACAGGTAGTATCTACAAAATTAGGATGCCCCAGAAGCTGAAATGTTTTTCAAATCTAAATTGATAATTTCTATGAATACCCTCTAGGTTTCAGGGTCTATAACATCATAGAATAATTTTTATAGAGAAAATTCTGCAATGACTAAATTCAGTATGATTCCATAATCCTATATTACACATGCTATATCTCCGAAAGTATAAGAGATCAGGAGATGAAATTTGAAACCCACACACCTTGATCTGTCTACTAAATATTGTCCAAGGGATTCCTTCTGAAAGGTATTATAAAAAAAATTATAGTGAAAATTCCAAGGAGTCTCAGATGCAGCAGTGAAATCCCAAGACCTTGATCTCCGATACCAAATGTTATGGTCCAAATGCTCAAAATATCATAAAATAACTTAAGTACACACCATGTACAAAATTTCAACATGGAACACAACTGCAATATAGATATGTTGCACAATAACTCCTTAAAGAATAGGGGAAACCCCTCCAAATAACCTTATACCTTTCATACTTCACAATTCACCTATCAATAATAAATACATGATCTCTTATATATAGCTTTTCACACTTGCACGTGAGGCCCCTTTGTCACTAGGATGGCCCTATTACATATGTATTTACACATTACATGTACATTTATGCCCATATATGCCCCCCTTGGGGTCATATCATATACATTTATCCATAAATATTCCCACCTTGGGTCATAATATAATTTCACTTTGACTTAGGATATTTAAGTCAAAAGTGAAATTTGGTCATTTTAGCCTAAAGTGACTATTAATTCACTTAGTGGGTGAATTAGGAGACAAAACGTGAACTTAGGGAACTCAAACCAAAGTGGGTTTGTGAGTGAGATTATTTTGGGATGATCTCAACCATTTATTAGGGATGGGTTGGGATGATCCTAGCCATCCATTTCTAGGTTTCCTTATGGATTTCTCAAGGACGGCGGAAGGGGAAAAGAGAGGCTCATTCACTCTAATGTTCACTTGGAGAGTTTGAGAGGGAGAATGAGGATGAGGTTGGAAGATATGGAAGAGGGCATCTTGGGCACTTTTATTCATGGAGGAGATATGGGAGCTTGGACCACTATTTATTTGTGGTGATCACGTCTGCTTGAAGGAGGGTGCACTATAAGAGGAGGGTGCACACCTAGCAGGCATGAGATAGACTTGAGCGATTGTTGATTTGTTGGTCTCATTGGAGAGGTATCACATAAGAGCACATTGTGGTTTAATATATTCTTCTTTGGAGCAATAAAGGTCAAGGGTGCATCACTTGAGCGAGTTTGGAAACAAGGGAAGAGGCACACTAAGTTTGGGTACATTTCATCTTGGTTCCCTTGGCAAGAATTGAGAGGAGATTTATTTGTATACATATTCCATAATATTGTATTACTTTATGTATCTCATTCTTTAGACACTACTTATATATACTTCCATTCCAAATTGGTTCCCCCCCCTGGGGGGGGGGGTTCCCCCCCTGGGGGGGGGGTTATACAAGGACATGTTGACCAAAACCACTTGTGTTCATTTCATGCATGCTTAGAGTTTAGATTAACTTATTTGTGTTGTAAATATTTAGAAGAGTGTTACTTGTTTTGATATATATTGCATGTGATAACCACCGACTCGAAAACACTTGCAAGGGCACCTCAAAGAACACTTAACCAATAAAAATTATGGGAAGAAAGTTACTAAACTGTTTGCTTTCCTAAAATGCAGAAAAGGATAATTTTGGAAATTGAAACTTAGAGATAAATTTTCGAAAAGGACATAACAAATTTGGCAGCCTCATAGTACCTCAATTTTCTTCACATTTTCTACCACTACATCCATCATGATACTTTTGACAGGGAGCTATGCTAAAGTGAGAACCAAGTCCTTAATCATTCCCTCACACCTAACGTTTCTTGAGTCAAATGAGTATAGGTCATGATATGGTTGGGTTATTTTCAGTCCCAAATGTTCTATGGATGATTTAGGAATAAGGTTATCAGAGGCTCCTAAATCCAACATGCAGTTGTGGAGTAGTTTACCATGAATGTTCAAAGTGATGTATAAATGTGCAACAAATTCTTCTTTAGTAACTATCAACATGGGGCTCAAACATGATAGTAGGAAACTCATCATGAATATTTAAGGTGTCATGATGATTATTAGAATCAGAGCCATTTATGACTTTCTCAATTTTCTTCCTATATGCAGGATTCCTTACCAACTCCACTAATGGAACATGTATACTAATGTTTCCTAACTCTTGTTCAATTTTAAAAGGTTGGATAAGATTTTCCATTTATTTAGAATCTCCCTTCACTTTAACTTGTTCTGAGGAGTCGGTCTTTTTTGTAACAACGAAAGCTTCTTTTTATTTATCTTTGGGTTGAGAAAAAGGTGTTTTCTTGGGTATAGGAATATTCTCATTCCTTAACCCTGTGGGTCTAGGCATGAGGTCACATTTATTATACAACTCAGCTTGCAATGCATCATAAAACATTCTATACTGTGAATATGTAAGACCACGATAATCCTCTCGTTGGTTTGCAACCACAGGTTTAATATTTAGATATCTCTCATAATCATGTTGATTTAAATGTATAGCTTAATCATTGTCTTGAATCAAATGAAACTCTTCTTGGAAATTCCTGTTTTCATCATCCCCAAGGTCATCAACCACATTATTTTCATTTTAATTTTTAATAGGAATTGTAAGGGGATATTCCTAAATTGTTAAAAGGTCTCCTAAATTGTTTAGGATTCCTATGTACTTCTTCATTTTGAGGTTTATATGGAGGACTTCCATCAGTGTCAAGTCTAGATAGCTTATTGGACAAATTTATGATGAGCCTAGAAATTTCCTCTCTATTAGATTCTTGAGATTCTTTCCCAACACCAGAGGTTCTAGCTTCATATTTATTCTTCTTCTTGTATTTATTATTTGGATTGAGGTTAACCTTTATTTTACTAGAAGATATCATGTTTCCCTCAATGTCGATGGCATCATCTTGCATGATTAGCAGGGTGGTAGATATTCTCTCCCTAAGAATAATGGAAAAATCTTCTTTGAAAGATCCTGCATAGGTTACCTTCGCAGTAACTTGAGAGGGTTTAATGTCTATTGGGATATTATTAGATTTTATTGAACCTCTTATTGAAGTCAACTATAGTCTCAACATGATTCTTTCTTAATGACCCAAACTCAATGAGATAGTATAAGTGATGCCTCTTTTCACCCCATTGTCTCATGAAAACAGTCTCTAAAGCCCCCCAAGAGTTATTAGATGCATGAGGTAACCCTATGAATCACTTTATAACATCTATTTCTATGGTTTTCAAAAATAGACTCATGAAAATGTCATCATGCTTTATAAAGAGGTTATCTGTAAAATCTTGAAAAGCTACCATATGTTCTTCAACTATTATTTCTTTTTCATCATCATATTTTGGTAAAAGTTTCAAGTAATTATTTGGTAGATCATGAGGATTTATAGGAATATGCAGAGGTCCATATCTAGCTACAACCCATGGATTGAAAGGTGGTGGAGGTGGTGGTAGGCTTCTGTTTTCCATGCCTTGACCCATCATTAAGTTTTTGAGAATTAAATTATTGGCTTCAATGGACAAGGGTGATCTTGGATTATTCAAGAAAGGTCTATATGAGCTACTAGATGACTGGGAAAATGTAAGAGGAGAATTCTAGAGGCTGATTAAAGGTCGATTGGGAAATTGAGTACTTGAATATGCCTCTAAAGGTTTTTGAGATATCCTATCAACACTATTTAATTCAGAACTGATAAAAGGAAAAGTTCCAAGATTAGGGTTACCTCCAATATGATATATTTCAAAAATATTTCTCCAGAAGATCAATAATTCTAGATCAGACAACACTAATATGTACAAAGGATCTATCTTTTCTTTGGTATGTCTTCTTGATGATCCATATTTACTAGTGAAGTCGCTAATGTGGAGTTGCTGGGTGATTTATTAAGAACCAAGTGTTTGAGTCTTGTTCACCTTCAAGAACCAATGCTAATATTTGTAGTTTCCTGAGTGAATATAACTTCAAAATTTCATCCCTATAAATGGTGACATTTAAGGATGTTATTCCTCAATATGTTCTCGGTTATCAGAGGAATGATGCCATGGATCATTCGAACCAAAACTCAGAAATGAATTTTAAGGTTACCTTTCTTTATCAAGGGTGATATGCATAATTCTTCTCTCCTCACAACTCATTAATGTTAGAAATGAGAATATTGGGCTTTCTTGTGACCAATATGGGAAATATATTTTCTAATACACTATAATTAAGAAATAAAGAAAGCATGTTCACGTGGAAATAAAGCAACGCAGAAAAGGTATCCACTAGAGATAAATCTTTTCATGATTTTTAATGGAGAATAACATACTAAGAATTAAAGAATTCAATAGTTATCACAATTATGCATTCAAATGTAAATCTTAACATTTCAACAATGAATTTCTCCAATACATTCACAAAAAATATACTATGAAAACATATGAACAATTTGAATAATGTATGAATCAATATTTTTCAAAATACATTCAAAATCAATCTCATTAATCTAACTCCATACATATTCACAAGACATATGGGCCAAAAATTGTTGGTGAAGCTTTTATTAATAATCTGATACATTACATAAATGGAATATAGCTCAATTACAACGTAGAATAAAAGAGATGGGGGGTTTACAACCTAATACAACAAAACATTATTGAATCCCTATCTGCCTCCATGGTTGTAGTCTCCTAATTTGTCTTTCTACTAGAGCTGGGATGATCTCTCGACTTTGAGGTTCAGATACTCTTCCTCCCTTTGTCTGCTGATAATGAGGGAATGAGATTGATAGATTATTTATGATCCTAGAAAGGGGGAATGATCCTGATAGATTATTTAGGGAATGATCCCGATATTAGGCCATGTCATGCCCAGGTGGACATATGGCTACTCATGATAGGTCCACCACATCTATGTGTCAACACCAAGTCATTATAATTATGCGTGGTTTTCCACAATACCACTGGTGGTATCGCATGGCCTCATGGGTGGTTTCTTAGTATGAATGAATCATGTGAAACCAATACTGTCAAACCACGTAGTGGGATCCAAAACCACTATCGCATGCCCCAAAAAAATTAACGCTCGATCAAGTTATGGATGAAAAATGCATCGTAGACTGTTGATCTTGAGAAGCGGGTGCGATCAAATCTCGACTTTCGATTTTTTCCCTTGACGAAGTGTGTGAATATTTAGTCACTAGCACTCAGTCGTAGCCCATGGTCACTAACATAATACCTTCTGACTCATGCATGATCTCCTGTGTGTGCCATTTCAGCCTCATGGGGCTTAATTTATCTCCTTTTGCAGAAGTTCTTCCTAATTCCTTCTTTTTATACCCTTTTCATTTGTTCAAATGATTGTTAAAGAAAAATATTTTGATAGCTTTGGTTCTAGTGGTGTATCTTTCTTACAATATCAACTCAAAAACTAAAACTTTGCTCTGAACCATCAGTGCCTCAATTTTTTTTTGAACCCTATACTAACAAAAGTGATATCTGATCTCTATATTCTTGGACCTGTCATGGAATACTGGATACTTAGAGAGTTTGATACAACTTTGATAATCATAGTATATCATCGTAGGCTCCAACTCTTGATAAAATAAACATATAATAAATTTGCGAAGCCAAATGGATTCACAACTAGCCATACTCACTGCCATGTACTTTACCTCTGCTGAAACGAGTGCTACATAAGTCTTCTCACTGTTGATCCTAGGATAAAGAAACACCCTGAGATTCTCTTTCTATCTATTACACTCCCTTCCTAATATGAGTCTGAATATCCTTGCAGCCTCACTCCATCTCCTATAAGTTACCTCAATCCATACTCCATTGTACCTCTCAAGTACCTGAGCACATGCTTCGCCACTATCCAATGCACTTGTCTCATCTCCACCATGAATTGACTGAAGGTGTTCACAACAAAACATATATTTGGCCCGGTGATGACCAAATACATCAAGGACCCTATTTCCTTTTTGTAAATCCTCGGATCCACCAACTCTAAATCTGAAGTAATAACCTTTTTAACAAAGTTACCAACTTAACGAGAACTCTCCATAGTTCTCATTTCTTAGAGGTCACATTTTTTACCCCCATTTCAAAAAATGGTGCTACCGGTAGTATTCCTTTTTTGTAGAGTGGTTAAAATTGTGACTTGCTTGAAAACATTGCCTTGACAACCAATACCATTAAAATTGCATTGTAAAAAACTGACCCTCAAATCCAAAAGTGATGCTATCGGTAGCACCCTTGTTATTTTTGGAGTTAAAATTGTGGATTAATTGAAATAGTAGCCCCAATCACTAGTAATATCACAAACAAAAACTTCAAATTAGCTTGTAAATCGAAAAGTGATATTTTATTTATTAATCAATTTTATTTTATTTTTTTAATTTATATTAAAAAAATAATTTGAAAAAAAAAACTCCACATACATGTTTCTTTTTTCCTATAAAGAAAAATATGCTCATTTTTCTATTTATTTATTTTTTTGAAAAAAGAAAGAAGCACGTTTTTAGAAAAAAAAAACATATTTTTCTATAAAAAACTAATTTTTAATAAAAAAAACCTTTTTTAAAATGAAAACTTGCCTTGTTTAATGAAAATTCACATTATTTAAATGAAAAAAAAAATAAATGAAAAAGCACACTCAAAAAAATATATATTTTTGAAAAAGGTTTTAAAAAAATAAAAAATAAAATAAAATAAAATAAAAATAACATAAAGCATTAAAAATAAAAGCTTAAGTAATTTAAAAACAAAATTTTGAGAACCAAAAATAGTAATAGACAAAAATTAATATAAAAAGCAGAAACTAAAAAAATTTAAAAAATTAAAAATCAAACTTAAAAAAAAACAATGAAAAACAAAAAAACAAAAAAAAAATTAGAGTGGGAGGGGGAGGGAAATGTCGGACATCGCCCCTTCCCCCCTTACCATTTTATTATATTATAAAACAATGGTATGGGGGAGGGGGCGATCTCAGACATCACTCTCCCCACTTACCATATTATAATATGGTACTTACCATATTATAATCCACATATGTAAAGATCTTAGTTTATCTGTTAGTCCATAGATTCGTAGGTCGATTCGAGTCTCCATATGTTCAAAAGGACTAGTTAAGGGACACGATAATGATAGTGGAGTGCATGTTATCACCCCAAAATTTTTCTTTTACCTTCACTTGTAGGTTTTGGGTCACCAATTTTATTGGCTGTGTTTGTATGAATAAGGATGAGAGGTCTAATTTTATCATTTGAGGTTGGAGATTATGAGCTTTAGGTATCATCTGTGCTCGTTCATACTGCATCATCATACTGTGATTTCTCTTGTAGAACGAAGATCATATTTCCATAATGTTGAATCTTCCTCATCTATTATCACAATGAACAATATTAATCCTTCTATAGACTGGAAACTTCCCAGTATCTTACTAGAAAAAGTAAATAAAATGAAATGGTGGAACTGTAAATCCCACACTCAGATAACAATCTCTTCAATTGACATATCGTTCAAATATCAAGATGAACCAATTCGTATAAATTTTCTTGACAAATACCAAATAGATTTGGCTAAGAAACAAGGATACAAATATGCTCATCTTGGATCAATTAAACTTTTCCTTGTTCCTGTGGTTCGTTTGTTTTTAAATGTTTCTTCTTTGTGTGTTATAGTAGATACATATAGACACATAAAATAGGAGGTTTTCTCAGACCCCTTCATCAAGGTCCCTATTTTGGCACTATCTTTCCAAATTATTCTATAAGCCTTTCTGATCCACATATTTATAAACTTATTAAAGATTACATCTTCCCACAAGGCTTTAAAGTCAACCCTAGTTCTCAAATGATTAAGCTAAAATCCATGGTCATTGTTGGCTTTGGAAATGATACTCTAATAGATAAAGTCCATCAGAGTTGACATCTGCTAAGTATGGTGGAGTTGGATAAATCTAAACATGCCACTCCAATCACTTTTGACTAGACACGGATTAATTATCCTAAAGCCTGGGAAGTCAAATATAAGAAATTGTTCCTTAAACATAAACTCTTGTCATCTCCATCTCCTGTAAATACTCTATTAATGTTTGATACGTATATAGTAATTCCTTTAGAATGCATTCCAATTTAGATCAAATTTATTTCAAACCACCATTATCTAGACATGCTTCTGTTAATTTTGTATACCATCATTTACCTTCTCATCCTACTATAAATCAACCCAATTTTGAAGAACCTTGTGCTACTTCCTCTTATTCAAAGCTCCAACACAATAGTTAGCACAAAGATTGTCCAACTTGCACCAAAGTACTTCACAATCTTAAGAAAATGATGCCCTCATATTTATTCATGTTTTTCCCTACCTAGAAGCCATTCTCATATGGAAATTACAACTACTTCAAGTCTTAAGTCATATGTTCTTGGAAGAAATCTTCGTGATACTCCTTTCAAACAGTATATTTTTGACATGACTATAAAAAGGGAATTTTTGAATCATAGATCCTTAGCTACTTCTAAAACTGTGTCAAATGAAGTTAAATTGGCTAATTATGGTAACTTGCAACATCAATTAACAACAACCAATATTGATGATATTTTTCTAGATATACTACAATTAAAGACGGTTGTAAAAGAGGAATACGAGAAAACAATTTTTCTTAGTATTAAAATGGATCTGGTACAAGATGTCATAAAAGACACAAAATAAATAAAACAAGCCATATATGTAGCCTTAGCCAAGATTGAGAAAAGACTTGATGCTTTAGGCACAATTCTATTAAGGACACAATCATTAAACAAGCAACTTAATTCTATCAATGAAACTGCTCTCAAAGAAGTAACAAAGGACACAAACACACTTTTTCCAGAAGTTATTCTTTTGGATTAATGGTTGTAGAATAAGATAATCATCCTGATTTTGATTTCAGAGCCAGGGATGAAGAAATTGAAGAAATCAAAGAATGGGTCGAAGGATTTAAACGATTGCCCAAATATTTTCTGGAACATTATCTTCATATGCTTCACACTCCTAAGAAACAAGGAGAAAATTCTTATGTCCTACGTCCTCCTCCTAATCATGCAAATTCATCTTATAGTCCTGCTTCTACTCTTCTGAGCATGGATATTGTCATGCAAGATGCCTCTTCTTCTCCCCCAAATAAATTCCAATTTGGCATTGACCAAATGAATAAAATAATTTCCCAAATTCCTCAACAACCTATATTAAACATAGCCTACAAAAAGATATCTGAGATCTGAGATGCCATTAACTTGATAGCTAATCATAATTCCTACAAAAGATCTCAAGATAGTTCAATTACTACTCAACAACTTGCTATCCAAATTATATCAGGATTCACTAGGCTAGATCATTCTTGGTGGCAATGGTTTCCATAAGAAACTAGAACATAAATGTTCACTGCAACAGATGTAGATGAACAACTCATTTCAGCATTAGGTCATCGATTTTACGGACCTGATGATGAGCGGGAATATGACCACCTAGCCTCATGTTTTATGTCCCAAAGACTTTGTTACCTTGAGAAGCATGAACAATACTTCTGTTATATGAAAATCCTATTGATTATATTTGGAAATGCATATAAGCTAGAATTCCTCAAATATTATTTGAGAATTTTTCCAAATCATGTCCTAGATGTTGTTGAGTAGTTTCTCAAAGAAAAAAAGATTAATCTAAAAGTTCTCTCACTTTCATGACTATATAATCTAAGTCTGGGAAGGACATTGTTTCGAGAAAAGAGCTCCAAGGATTTTAAAAGGCATTCTTCTATTTTTTCCCCTGGATTTTGCAAATAAATTGTCCAAATGCTTGATTGGGGTTGCATTCCCCATAATCATGGCCATATTAATGAATCTTACAACTGTAAAAAGAAGAAAAATCCCTTTTATACTAGTGCTCCAATATTTCACCTAGACAAGCCACATAGATATAAAAAGTCTTCTAAAATCAAAAGGCACAAAAAAGACAAGTATTGTCTCAAGAAATGGTCTTCCCCTCCTGATAAAGAAAAATGTTTTATTTGTGGGAAAAAGGGTCATCGGGAAAACAAATTCTCTTCCAAGAAAAAGAAAGGACACATTGAAACATTGTTTACATATGAGTTAGATCCAACATGGTGGATCTATAACTTTGTTCTCAAGGTGATTATCTTGCAGGAGAAGGAGTTCTCTTCCTTCCCTTTGAAGATGATAGTTATGAATTAGATATACCAACTTTAGTTAAATTTTTTCCTTAGAATCCTCCTCTCCTAATTTTGATACACCAAATTTAGGCGTGTATGAGGGTCCCCAAGAATATATTTTCTGGATGTTTTCAGTCTAGAAAAATAAATATGAAAATATGCAACAAAGATTTACAGATATAGACAAAGAATTGTATGATATTCCCATCTACCAATATATTCTAAGACAAGATATAAAAGATGAAAAGAAAAATATCTCGGCACAACTAAAAGAATTTTTTTTTAAAGAAAAATAATCTGATCCCTTGAAGAAAAATCAAGTTTCTTATAATCCAACAAAACTCTATAAAGAATATCCCGATCAACACAAAGACATACAATTGTTCACAAAAGAAAAATAAAGAATGCTAAGACTACAGATAAAAGATAAACAAAGCAATATCAAAAAGTTGATCCAAGAAATTGAGGATTTAAAGAACTTGTTGGAAGTAACAGAGAAAGAATTAGAGCACTCCTCTGAAGAAACAAATGCCAGAGTGCTGCAATAACCTCCAGAACACAAGCACCAACATTCTTTTTTTCGTGAAGACATTGATGAAGAAAAATCATAAGAGAAACATATAGAGCCTTCATTGGGATTATTTTCTGGTCCTAAATTATATATCAAAGTTTGGTTTTTCCCTCCTAAGCATAAGCCATACCAGCTAGACTGCATGGTTGACTTAGGCTTCCAGATGAACTTGGAAAAAATAAATTCCATTCCATCCTTCTACAAGGAAAAGATGAATGAATGTGGTATTTCAATTCAGGGTACTCCTATCAAGATTTTGGGTAAGGTAGCAGACTTCCCCATAACTATTGAAGGCTAGAAAGATGCACTTTCTATGAACAAACTAGATAATATCAATGAAGATTATATATTAGGTTCTGAATTCATTACCAGAGTCAATCCTGTATGTATAGATTCTATATATATGGTCTTTAAATGTACTATAAAGGGTAGAATTGTCTCATGCCCATGTTATCACACCAGAGTAACCCAAAATGAAAAACCATTCCCAAAGAAGTAAGACCAATTCAAGTTCCTTTAGCAAAATTATCTAAAATGGAAAGATGCATTGCATATGCTGAAATCCATAAAGATAAATCCCTTTATGAAATTTCTTCCAAAACAAAAAAAAATAACGTAATGTAGAAAACCCTAATGCATTTTGGAGTAGAGAACAATGCTTTGTGACTCTTCCTTTTGATCCCCTAAAACATCTCATTGCACATAAATCCTCTGCTGCAGTCATGAATCCATTTGAAACATAATTTTATGCAAAATAAAATAAATATATTTTAGGCAAAGGCCTTATTGAACCATCTAAGAGTCTTTGGAATGTAAAGGATTTGTAGTTATAACAAATTTAGAGATAAAAAGAGGAAATCCAAGACTAGTATTTGATTATAAACCTCTAAACAAAGTTTTTACAACTTGTCAGATACCCTCTCCCTAATAAGTCATGTTTGTTGCAAATAGTAGCAGGATGTACCATTTTCAACAATTTTGATCTCAAATCATGATTTTATCAAATTGGGATAGAAGCAAAAGATAAATATAAGACTACATTTATTGTCCCACATGGATAGTATCAATGGAAAGTTCTTCCATTCAACATCAATAATGCCCCATCTGAATTCCAAAAAAGAATGGAATACATCTTCATATATTATTCATGGGCATTGGTCTATATAGATAATATTTTGATCTTCTCAAAGAATATGCAACAACATCTCAAACATTTGCATATATTTTACTAGTTGGTTTTCCATCATGTTCTTGTCATCTCAAAAAGAAAAATGGAAATTGGGAAGACCGATATTGATTTTTTGGGTTTCAAGATAAATAAAGGTTATACAATTCTACATGAACACGTTTTGAAAGTTTTTTCTCACTTTCCTGACCATATACTAGGTAAGACACAACTTCAAAGATTTCTTGGAAGGATAAACTACATTTGACCATTTTATAGAGGCCAACAGAAGATGTATATTTTCTCTAGAAAAGGTTGAATAAAAACCCAATGAGTTGGAATGAAGATATGACAAAAGATGTGCAAATAATCAAAGAAAAATTTCAACAGTTGCCAACATTATCCCTTCCATATGGAACACAATATTTAATCATAGAAAAAAATGATTCTAATAACTCTTAGGGTGGAGTTCTCATTGAAAAGAATAAATTTGTTAAAGAAATATGTGTCTATGCATCTGATTCATTTAAAGGACTTGAACTTAATTACCCCTCCAACCATAAAGAGATTCTTGTTGTTAAAAATGATTAGTCCTTTCAAGATCTATTTAAATCCTGTTGAATTCATTATAAGAACTGATTTGAAGATCATTCCAGGAATTTTTAGAAATGAAAATCTAATGGCAGAAAATATCTCTAAAATTAAGACATGGTTTCTTTGGTTACAAAATTTTGATTTTGAAATTATATATAAACCTAGTAAACTTAATTATGTTGCTGATATGTTAACCAGGGAAAAGCATCATCCATATTTCAATATGTTTTCAATAAGAGCTTCATCAAGTCCTACTGAAAAGCGTGTGAGAATTAAGCATGGAATCTCTACAAAAATACGAGGATAACATTCAAGGATCCTATGATAGAGCAGGAACACAATGAATTACTTGAATATGCAAGCAGAGAAGCAACATAGAGACAAATGGCCATCACATTAATAAAATAAAAGTTAATCTCTCCATTAAAGATAAAAAATTATTAAAAATGAGAGAAGAATGCTTTTCATGGCCTTGATAATGCCTATCAAAAGCTTAAAATGATATAAGATGTTTGGTTTGATACAACAAACGAAGAAGGCCAAGAATTATTTTATGTTGATATTGGCCCTGAATATTTGACTTGGAACAACTACTAACTAATCCTTCAATTCTTCCATGAACAAGGAAAAATTATTATATATGGAGATCCATCTACCCTTTGTCAGCAAAAATGGTCTAGGTGGAACACCGTCTTTCTAGACAAATTTTTCCCAAGAATAGATTCGGAACAAAGAAGGGCTAATTTCATCCTTCATTTATAGGATGAAATGATAACCACTCATCAAAAGCATCGTTGGTTCAAATTTAAGCTAAGTCATCTTGGCGGGAAATACTCAACATTAGAACCACAAGTGTTCATAACTCATAATTTTCTCTAGCATGACCATGAAGGAAGAAGAAATGGGAAAATTACTAAACATGTCCTGTTAAACTACAAAGTTGAATCCATATTCCAAGGAGAATTCTATTGGAAATCATGTGCCCCAATGCCAGGATATGACATGGAAAGATGTTTTCAACATATATTATCTCTAGATCCTCCAACTTCACCTAGGTCCCCCTTGACATTCATGTCTGGTGATGATGAAAGTGAGAATTATTCCCTTGATGGATGCTTGTGCAGAGGAGACCCGTGTATTTTCCTTGTTGGGAATGATTATTATGATTAAAGCATGGTGGGACACTTAAAGTTTCTCCATGGATGTAAAGATATTAGTCTATCTATCAACCCATAGATTCATCGGTCCATTTGGGCCCCCATATTTGTGAAAGGACCAGTTAAGGGACGAGATAATGATAGTGGAGACCACACTATCACCCTGGATATTTTCGTTTACCTTCACTTGTAGGTTTTGGGTCATCCGTTTTATAGACTGTGTTTGTATAAATAAGAATGAGAGGTCTCATTTTATCATTCGAGGTTGGAGATTCTAAGCTTTGTGTATCATTTGAGCTCGCGCATACTGCAACCTTGTCTAAGAAAACCAAGAATCTAAAGTGTAAATGAGTTTTTGTGTATGAACCTCTGTGTATGCTATCCCTTTGTGCCTTAGAGTGGTTTCTATAACTTTTAATGTTTGTAAAAGTATGTGAAAATATTCGCCATTCGAAGACCATCAAACAAGAGTGTTCTCTGAAAGTGTGAATTTCTCAGAGTGTGGAGATCGATCTTAAACTTGGATTCAGTCTTGGATATTTGGTATTGGTAAGTGGCAAGGGAGATGTTGGGCATCGCCCCCTCCCTCCTTACCATTTTTTTTATATTATAAAAAAAGTGGTAATGGAGGAGAGGGTGATTCCCAACATCACCCTCCCCCTCCCATACTGTAATTTCTCTTACAAAATGAAGATCATCTTTCCATAATGATAAAAATTCCTCATATATTATCACAATGAACAATATTAATCCTTCTATAGACTGGGAACTTCCTGGTAACTTACCAAAATAAGTTTATAAAATAAAATGGTGGAACTGTAAATCCCACACTCAGATAAAAATATATTTAGTTGACATAGCGTTTACATATCAAAATGAACTAATTCACACAAATTTTCTTGAAAAATCCCAAATAGATTTGGATAAGAAACAAGGATACAAATATTCTTGGATCAATTAAACTTGGCCTTGGTCCTTTGGTTCTTTCATTTTTAAATGTTGCTTCTTTGTGTGCTGTAGTAGATACATAGACACATTTTCTCGGACCCCTTCATCAAGGTACCTATTTTGGAACTATATTTCCAAAGTATTCTACAATCCTTTTTTATCCACATATATATAACCTTATTAAAGATTACATCTACCAACAAGGCTTTAAAGTCGAACCTAGCTCTCAAATTATTTAGCTAAAATCCATGGTCATTGTCCGATTTGGAAATGATAGTCCATCAAAGTTTGCATCTTCTAAGCATGGTGGATTTAGATAAAGATAAACATGCCACTCCAGTCAATTTTGATTAAACACAGATTAATTATCCTAAATCATGGGAAGTCAAATATAAGAACCCATGCATTAAAAATAAACTATTGTCATCTCCATCTCCTGTAAATACTCCATTAATGTTTGATATGTTTAGTAATTCCTTTAGAATGCCTTCCAATTCAAATCCAATTTATTTCAAGCTACCATTATTTATATATGCTTATGTAAATTATGTATCTCATCATTTTACCTACTTGTCCTATTATAAATCAGCCCATTTTTTAATAACCTTGTGTTACTTCCTTTGATTCAAAGCTCCAACACAATGGTTAGTACAAAGACTTTCCAACTTGCACCAAAGTGCTTCACAAGCTTAAGAAAAATATGTGCGCATGTTTATTCATGTTTTCCCTACCTATAAGGCATTATCATATGGAAGTTATAACAACTTTAGTTATTAAGTCATATGTTCTCGGAAGAAATATTCGTGATACTCCTTTAAAACAATATAGTTGTGACAGGACTATAAAAAGGGAATATTTGAATCATACATCATGAGCTACTTATGAAACTGTGTTAGCTGAAGTTAAATTGGCTAATTTGGGTAACTTGCAACATCAATTAACAACAACCAATATTGATGAAATTGTTCTAGATATACTACAACTAAAGAAGGTTGTAAAAGAGGAATAAGAGAAAATAAATTTTCTTAGTATTAAAATGGATCTAGTACAACATGTCATAAAAGACACAAAAGAAATAAAACAAGACACAAATGCAGCGTCAACCAAGCTTGAGAAAAGACTTGATGCGTTAGGAACAATACTATTAAGGACACGACAATTAAATAAACAACTTAAGTCTGTCAGCAAAACCACTCTCAAAGAATTAACAAAAGGACAGAAGCAAACTTTGTCCATAAGTTATTCTTTTGGATTAATGACTATATAATAAGACAATCGTCCTAATTTTGATTCCATAGCCACATAGGAAAAAATTGAAGAAATCAAAGAATGGGTTGAAGGATTTAAATGATTTTCCAAAGTTTTCCCACAACATTATCTTCAAATGCTCCACACTCCTAAACAATAAGGAGAAACTTCTTATGTCATTCCTCCTCCTAATCATGCAAATCCATCTTCTAGTCCCGATTCCACTCTTCCAAGCATGGATATTGTCATGCAATATGCCTCTTCTTCTCCACCAAATTACAATTTGGCATTGACCACATGAATAAAATAATTTCCCAAATACCAGCCACCTATATTATATATATCCTATCAAAATATATATGTGATATGAGATGCCAAATTAAATTGGAATTCCTACCAAAGATCTCAAGATAGTTCAATTACTACTCAACAACTTGCTATCCAAATTATTTCAGGATTTTGTGGGATAGATCATTCTTGGTGGCGATGGTTGACACAATAAAATAGAACATAAATGCTTGTAGCAACAGATGCAGATGAACAAATCATTTCAACATTAGGTCATCAATTTTAGGTAGCTAATGATGAGTAAGACTATAACCACCTAGCCTCACTTTTTATGTCTCTAATACTCTATGACCTTGAGAAGCATGAGAAATACTTTTGTTATATGTAGAACCTATTGATTACATCTAGAAATACATATAAGCCAAAATTCCTCAAATATTATTTGAGAATTTTTCTAAGTCATGTTCTAGATGTTGTTGAGTAATTTCTCAAATAAAAAAAGATTAATCTGAAAGGTCTCTCATTAGCTCAACTTCACGCCTATAGAATCCAATTATGGGAAGAACACTGCTTCGAGAAACGAGTCTCCAAGGATTTTAGAAGGCATTCTTCTATGTTTTCCCTTGGATTTTGCAAATCCCTTGTTCGAATGCTTGATCGGGGTTATGGTTGCCATAATAATGGCCATATTAATGAATATTGCAACTGTAAAAAAAACAAAAATCCTTTTTATACTCACGCTCCAATATTTCACCTAGAGAAGCCACATAGATATAAAAAGTCTTCTAAAATAAAAAATCACAAAAAAGACACGTATTATCTCAAGAAAAGGTCTTCCCCTTGTGATAAAGATTTTTTTTTTACTTTTGGGAAAAAGGGTCATTGGGAAAAAAAATTCCCTTCCAATAAAAAGAAACCACACCTTGCAACATTTTTTACAGATGAATTAGATCCAACATGGTGATCTAGAAGTCTTTTCTCAAGGTGACTATCCTGTAGGAGAAGAAGTTCTCTTCCTTCCCTCTGAAGATGATAGTTTTGAATCGGATATACACCCATTAGTTAAATTTTTTGCCTCATAATCCTCCTCTTATGATTCTGATACACCAAATTTAGGGGTGTGTGAGGGTCCCCAAGAATATATGTTTTGGATGCTTTCAGTCCAGAAAAAGTAATATGAAAATATCCAACAAAGACTTATAGACAAATAATTGTTTGATATTGCCATCTACTAATATGTGCTAAGAGAAGATCTAAAAGATGACAAGGAAAATATCTTGGCATAGCTCAAAGAAAAATCTATTAAAGAAGAATATCAGCCCTTGAATAAAAATAAAGTTTCTTATAATCCAACAAAACTCTATAAATAATATCTTGATCAACAAAAAGACAAACAACAGTTCAGACAAGACAAATCAAGAATGCTAAGAGTACAGATAAAATTTAAACAAAGAAATCTCAGAAAATCAGTTCATGAAATTGCAGATTTAAATAGCTTGCTAGAAGTAACAGAGAAAGAATTAGACCACTTCTCTGAAGAAGAAAATTCTAGAGAACATGCCAGAGTGTTGCAAGAGCCTCCATAACACAAGCACCAACATTCTTTCTTTCATGAAGAAATTGATGAAGAAAAATCATAAGAGAAACATATAGAGCCTTCATTGGGATTGTTTTCTGGTCCTAAATTATATATCAATTTTTTTTTTCCCTCTTAAGCATAAGCCGTACCAACTAGACTACATGATTGACTCATGTTTCCAGATGAACTTGGAAAAAATAAATTCCATTCCATCCTTCTACTGGGAAAAGACGAATGAACGTGGTATTGCTATTGATGGTAGTCCTGTCAAGATTTTGGGTAAGGTAGCAGACTTCCCCATAACCATTGAAGGTCAGAAAGATGCACTTTCTATGAACAATCTAGATAATATCAATGAAGATTATATATTAGGTTCTGAATTCATTACGAGAGTGACTCCTGTGTGTATAGATTCTATAAATATGGTCTTGAAATGTAATATAAAGGGTATAATTGTCTCATTCCCATTATCATTCCCATTATCACACCAAAGTAACCCAAAATGCAAAACCATTTCTAGAGAAGTAAGACCAATTCAATCTCCTTTAGCAAAATTATCTAAAATAGAAATATACATTACATATGCTAAAATCCATAAAGATAAAGCCATTTCTGAAATTTCTTCCAAAATAGAAAAATATTGTACTTTTGAAAACCCCGATGCATTTTGGAGTAGGGAACAATAATTTGTGACTCTTCCTTTTGATTCCTTAAAAAATCACATTCCATCCTCTGCAGCACTCATGAATCCATCTGAAACATAATTTTATGCAAAAGAAATTAAATATCTTTTAGTGAAAGGACTTATTGAACCATTTAAGAGTTCTTGGGCATGTAAATATTTTGTAGTTATAAAAAAAATCAGAGATAAAAAGAGGAAATCCAAGACTAGTAGTCAATTATAAACCTCTAAACAAAGTTTTACAACTTGTCATATATCCTCTACTTAATAAATGATGTTTGTTGCAAAGAATAACAAGATGTACCATTTTCAACAAATTTGATCTCAAATTAGGATTTTATCAAATTGGGATAGAAGGAAAAGATATATATATATATATATATATATATATATATATATATATA
>CBVK0105738729.1:0-10980 GCA_900067695.1 Picea abies
ACCATATGCTTGTGTATCGTGGTTGTTGAGGACAAGTTTTAGGTATAAAGTTTTGGTTTGCATGCTCAACAATGGTCTTCATCGAACATCCAGATGAGGTAGTCTCATAGCCTTGTCTTGTTATCATTTTATTTATATAACATACTTGGGATTAGAGTTAATTTCTACTTGTCATTATGTTTGTTGTGGTTTACCCCTTTCCATAGAGAGATTTTCCTTGTAACATAATTGGCAACCATACTAGGGATTGATCTTATTTTTTGGGGTTTGGAGTGTTTTTCTCCTTGATTTGCTATTTGTTAGCTTGAGTTTCCTTGTCGCCTGTTGCTTGAAAACCTATTTTTTTCCCTTGCATCCGAGTTTCTCGGCTTAAGCATTGCCCTCACACTGTTTTACTGGGTATACATGGTTTTTCCCTTGACATATGCATATATACGTGACCTGTCTTCCTTTAGGGTACATATATACCTATTTTTTTCTCAAACAACCGCATACATCAACTCTTTAGTCTTGCTGGTTGATTTTGGTGTTTGTTGGGTGAGTTTTGTTGGTTCATGACTTCTTGGGTATCTGTCCTGACTGTTAAGTGCTTACAAAGTGACATGAAACCTTCTTATTGTTGAATTTTCGGGCGATATTCTTTCGTATCATCTTTTTCATTGGTTGTCCTTGCACATTGGTATGAGTGCTTGCTTCTTGGTATCCTACTTGGATTGTCTCTGTTTTCTTGCATTAGGGTCTGCCTCTAAAGTTGCTATTCAATCCTTGCATTTTCTTTTCTTTATATCGAAAATAAAAAAATATTTGCTTATTTTACATTATGGAATTTGCACTTTTGATTACTTTGCATTGATTTTGACATATTGGGAGAGATTGCATTGGAAAAATTGCATTTAGAAGCATACCATCTCTTTGAAATTCAATATTAGTGCTTAACAATGTTTTTATATTTGGTTCTTTTTATATGTTGAGTCGTAATACCATTAGTTTCACGATCACACCTCTTCAATAAGTAGAAGCCATTAAAATTAACGTTGATTAATTAAAATTGATTATAAACAATTTTATTTTTCAAGATACACAAACAAGTATAGGACATAGGGCCTTTGAATAGGATTTTGTGAGTAAAATTATCTAAGGCTATTAAATTAAACATATGTTTCTGACCAGGGAGTGGTGAAACCCATTGTCTAATTAGTGACGTCAAGAGACTCCACTCACACCGGAGTTAAGCACGAGGTTGCATGAAGTTGGTTGCAGAGATAGCCCTCTAATACCTTATTACCATCAAATATATTTTTGGGGTTCTATTCATATTTGGGGGTCATGCTAGTACCTTTACCTCCATGAGAGGTGATGCTGTCTCTTATGAGTTAAGCACGAGGTTGCATGAAGTTGGTTGCAGAGATAGCCCTCTAATACCTTATTACCATCAAATATATTTTTGGGGTTCTATTCATATTTGGGGGTCATGCTAGTACCTTTACCTCCATGAGAGGTGATGCTTTCAAGATTTCAGGCTTTGTTACCCTACCCATATGGTGGACCGGACTTACGATTGTTCTCATGCGCATTGGTTATATTGTGGTGAATCTAGTTGCTTGACATAGGTAGACACATAGGTTACTTGTAGGAGTTATTCTATAGGTACCCTGAGTCAGATAAGGGTAAGAAAAAACACAATGTTTATGGAGGATTACCTCTCCAGGGGAATTTGACCGACTATGATGTTAAGCCCACGAGGGCCCTTAAAAATGATTCTAATACCTACAATATTTTGAAGGGAGTATAAGGCCCCTCTTGGGAGAGACATACCTACTCTAGTGAGGGAGGATCATTTTCAACCACTATATCATGTTTGTGTGCATTGGCCTGTTTGTTTTATTTTGGTGTGCTCTCTGATTATTAGTTGGCCCTAAGATTTGGTTTTATATCTCAAGTCTTGATTCATCGTGGAGCAAGACCAATCTCCTCACATGTCTCTTTGTTTGTTGAAGTTACCATCACATATTGATTCTTTACCAAAGTTTCCTTCTAAAAGGTGTAAATTTAATAAACGTGGTACATATATCTCCACCTCCTAGACTTGTGATCATCCAATTATGAGTAGTGAGTCAAACCTGAACGTCACAGGGAGTCCCTCGACTCCTATATATTATGTGATTAGTGGGATCCCTTTGACTCCTCCATCCTCGACAGTTGGGGTGCCTAATATCCCCACCTCTAGTGCTACCCAACCAGTGGGTTCTACTCGACCCATATGAACGAACCCTTTCAGATCTCTTTTTGGTACGCCGGGCCACAATTCTCAGTCAATACCTTTGGTCTCTAATCCATTTTATTTTGGTATGCCCAACATGACATTGCAACTCTCATCCTCCATTCTAGCAGCTAATGCGAATCCTAGTTTTTGACCTGGGGGAATGGATCCTCTGTATGCTCCTCTCTCATTTGGTGGAGGCCATATTCCCAAAACGAATCCTATAGTTGGAGGTTGGCCTCGTATTTCTTTCAGTCCCAATCCTAGTCTTAATGCTCCTATATGGAGTGCTCAACCAGGAAGAGAAGGCACTTCCTATATTATGTATTTTATCCCCTCTTACTCCATGCCGATTCCGAAAAACACATTTATTATGGAAAATCCCCCTCTTCCTCTAGAGTTCCATTTGGAGGGATTCAGTTTCACACTATGGGAAACCCCCATCCCGGAGCCCCTTCGATTGGAGGCAACATATATAACCCTCATCATTCCACTTTCGTGGGTATGGTGCCCATACAACCTTTTATGAATCAGTTTGGAGGAGGATATTATCCTACCAAACAAGGCCATGGAATATACCAGAACCCTGGATGGTCTACAATCCCTCAGCCCCAATATTTCCCGAGAGCATATGATCAAATGCCGCAACCCCGACTCCCTTTTCTAGCCACACTTAATCTACTAGATTTGAAAAAATTAATGAATGACCATGTGTGTCATGATTCGCTATGCCCCCCCGTCCCCACCAATATTCCTTCAGATATTACAAAATTTGAAGGAAAGAATGGCGAGGATCTGGGTGATCATGTCACTACTTTTCATCTTCGGTGCTCATCTAACTCCCTGAATGTCGATTCTATTTGTTTGAGACTATTTCAACGCACCCTCATGGGGGTCGCCATGAAATGGTACATTGAGCTACCAGGGGGAACATACAAAAACTTTAATCAGATGGTTTTGGTCTTTCTCGACCACTTCCAGTTACTGGTTCGTTACAATACCAACATAGAACTTTTTTCGGCCCTCCGCCAAGATAAATCCACGTATATCTCGAACCATATCCAAGAGTGGCGTAGATGGAAGAGGTTGATCAAAGCCTACAATCCTCCATAGTTTCTGTTGGATTGGTTCCTTAAGTCCTTATTGCCTTATATTTCAAAGGATGTCTCTACATCCAGAGTAACATTTGAGGAAGAAGTTGTTTTCAAATCCCATCAATTGGACCTCATATATGCTAAATCTAGGATGTTGTATGAAATTCTTTCTAATGCAACGTGGTCAAACTACGGCCTTAGAAAAAATCCTGGGCCTCATGCCAATGGCATCATAGGCTCTACAAATGCTAAGTCTACAAACTTGGTGACGAACTCGTTGAAATATTTGTCTCTAAGCCAGCCTATAGCAGGACAAGCTTCAACTTCATCCTCCACTCCTACTCAATCGACATATGTGTATTCTGTACAGTTGTTGACTAACCCAAATGGTAACCAACAACCAGGAGGGAATAAAAGGAAAGGACAAGGTATTAATCGCAAGGGTGGGAAAAATAATAATAAAGCCAAGGATGACACTAACAATAATAGATCGAATAATAATGCTAGTGAGGGAAAGAAAGAAAAAATGAAAGGTTAAATTTCCTTGTAAAATTTGTAACAATGATCACCTTACCCACCTATGCCCCAAAATCGAGGAAGCATCGAGGCTCTTATCGAAGCCCCCTGCTGTGCTGACAAATCCGTTTCCACATAATCAACACATGCCCTTGGGTACCTCCAACACTGAAAATGCGTCGAGTGGGAGTCAAAACCCCTCCACACATGAAGGTGGCCATCTATGTGTCAATATGGTCAAGTCTCAGATTGATATAGCCACTCGATCTCATGATTACAGTTCTTCATAGAATGTTGTAGGTCCAGAGTCTCCTCCTTCTCCGGAAACACCCTTGCAGATCGAAAAGTCAAAACCTCTGCCTCGTATTCCAAAAGGAGTACTAAAGCGATATGCCCACAATCCTAATGCTAGATCTGCATAGAACTATTTGATTGTCAAAGGTTTGGACCAAACCCCTTGTGCGATGCCATCTTTGGAGGTGCTCTACACATGTCCTTCATAGAGGAACACCTTGTTATCTGCCTTAGGAGCTCTAGACCAGTGTGGCTCGAAGGTTATCAATTTTGACGTCATGGATGTTAGGCCTCACTTACCTTACCACACGGCCTTTCAAATCCATGTGGAGTACACAAAAATTACCATCAAATGCATTGTATTTGATGAAGTTGTTGCGACGTGCGTGATGTCCCTAACCTGTTGAAAATCCATTAGCTCTGCAACTCTATCCCAATCTATGACTATGTTGACAACATTTGATGGGCGTTTGTTTCGACCCCACAAAATTCTTCCCACTTTTTCGGTCTATTTAGGTGGGAAGACAGTGGAGGTTGATGTCGAGGTGGTTGATGCACCCCTCGACTATAATTTACTACTAGGGCATAATTGGAATTATTCCATGACAGTCGTTGTGCTATCCATTTTCTGCACTTTATGTTTTCCTCACGAATGGGTAGCTTTGATTTCATGGCACCAATTCACGAAATTCATGCCATTTCCAGTGAGTCTTCCTCATCGATGAGGTCCATTCCTTTCGTACTTCGTATTTCAACGACCCTTGAAACCTACCTTCCCCGACTATGTCATATGAAGGTTAATCGCACATTGGGATGGAAATGCCACTTTTAGTGACATAAGTTGCATATCGGTTTATTCTTGACGCTACTGTTGACCTTGATCCTTTCTCCTCATGGATGGACAAGGTAAATCCTATTCTAGAGCCCATATGGGTCATCCAATCATATTGTTCACATGATTACCTCGATGATACTTTACCTTCGGATGAAGCCATATTAGAGGCCATGTATGGTCCTGATAGGCCTTGGGATGATATGCATCATCACTCCTATTTCCTCCCAGTGCTTGTTAAGATTGAACAAGATGACTTTAGATCTACCTTGAGTAAGATGGTTAGTCACGTTTTGGTTCCATTAGATACACATGGTATTTAAGCCAAAGGAAACATGGAGAATATTTCTCCTACCATCATGATCGACATCTCTCGTATTCCTGGAAAAATTGAGAACGTATATATCAAGGCATATTGTTCTCCTGAAGAAATTCAGATCTACACCGATCTCTTCAAGAAGTTTTGTGATGTATTTGATTGGTCATATGAAGAGATGCCAGGGATTGACCCCAACATTATCGAACATGCGATTAAAACCTATCTAGATGCTAAACCTATTCGACAACATCTTAGAGCTGTTAATCCTAGGAAGGCCCCTGCTATTAGGGCAGAGGTAGAGAAGCTACTTGATGTTGGTTCATCTACCCGGTTTCCTTGATTGAATGGGTGTCCAACCCCATTCTCGTAAATGAAAAACAAGGAACCATTTGTGTATGTATGGATTTTTGAGACCTAAACAAGGATTGTCTTAAATATAACTTCTCGACTCCTTTCATTGACCAGATTCTTGACGAGTGCGCAAGAAGCAAAGTATTTTCTTTTATGAACAAATTTTCAGGATATAATCAAATTCAAATCAAACTTGAGGATCAACATAAGATGACGTTTATTTGTCCTTGGGATACTTTTGCATACCGGAAAATGCCTTTTGGCCTTAAAAACTCTAGAGCAACCTTCCAATGTGCCATGACCTTTGATTTTCACGATATCAAGCATATTGTCGAAGCCTACCTAGATGATCTTGCTCCTCACTCTCGCAAGAGAGTAGATCACTCCACTCACCTTCGATTAGTATTTGAGATATGTCATTAGTATCACATTCGGTTGAACCCTCACAAGTGAATCTTATGCATTAGGTTTGGTCATCTTTTAGGATTCTTAGTGCCTGAGCAGGGGATCATGGTAGATCCTATGAAGGTTGAGGAAATACTTTGATTTCCTCCCCCACACAACATTAGACAACTTCAAGGTTTACAGGGGAAGGCTAATTTCTTGCGTTGGTTCATAGTGAACTATGCCAATTTAACTAAGGGTTCAATGCATCTTTTGAAGAATGATACTTCGTTTATATGGGATGAGAGAGCCCATGAATCCTTCGATGCTCTTAAGAAAGCTTTGGTATTGACACCTCTGCTGAAGCCTCTAGATTACAATAGAGACTATTTGCTTTATATCGTCGCTTTTGAAGGGACGATTGGTATGGTTCTGGTTTAGGAGGATGATGGGATCCATGAGCACATTGTCTACTATCTCAGTCGAAACCTATTCGGTCTTGAACTTAAATAATCTCACGTAGAGAAACTAGCCATGGTCGTTGTACACGCGGTTCAAATATTATGACATTATATATTACTTTGAAAAACTATCGTAGTTACAGATATCAATCCATTTCAATACATCCTCACTAGGCATATCATAGGGGGGAAATACAATAACTGGATTTTTATTTTTCAAGAATTTGATCTCGATTTCGCTTCAAAGAAGTCTAAGAGATCGCTAGTTTTTGTCGAGTTGATATCAAACTTCCCTCGACTAGATGATGACATTTTTCATGACGATTCATTCACGAATGAACATATCTTCCTTATCTCATCTTTAGACCCATGGTATGGAGACATTCTAATTTATCTTCAAACCTTGAAGCTACCCCAACATCTATCAAGAGATGATCCACGATGTATACGTCATTGGGATAAAAACTACCTTATCATCAACGACATTTTGTATCATCGAGGAGTACATAATATTTTACATCGTTACTTGACTCACGAGGAAGTTGAGTCTATTCTTAGTGACTGTTATAGTGGGGCTTGTGTTGGTCATTTATTCGGGCTTATGACAACCCAAAAAATATTGTGAGCCGCTAATTTTTGGTCATCAATTTTTAAAGATTGTGTTGAAGCGATCAAGAAGTGTCACCCTTTCCAGATGTTCGCTCGGAAAATGAGCTTGCACCCAACCCCTCTTCACCTAATCGTCATCGTTGGTCTCTTCACCAAGTGGGGGGTAGACTTTATGGATTGTAACCCAGCTTCGGCTGGGGGGCACCAACATATTATTGTGGTTGTGGATTACTTTACTAAATGGGTAGAGGCCATGCCTACTATTAAATCCGATGGTAAGACTGCAACATTCTTTATATTCAACCAAATTATAGCTCAGTTCAGAATCCCAGGAGAGATTGCCACTGATCATGGAAGTCAATCTTAGAATGAGATGATGAAAGAGTTAGCATGAAAACCGAGGTTTAAGAACGATCATTCTTCCCCTTACTATCCCCCGGAAAATGGACGAGTAGAGGAGGTGAATAAATCTCTCAAGACCATCTTGCAAAAAACTGTCAGCCAGAGTAAATCTGACTGACATCTGATGCTTTACCCTACACTTTGGGAATACTGAACCTTGGTAAATACTTCCACCAGTTTCTCTCCCTTTCAGTTAGTACATGGTGTGGAGTCAATTATTTTGATTGAATGTGAAATCCCTTCCCTCAAGTTGGAAATTGAGCTCCTACTTGACACATCTGATCTCGAAGAACGCCTCGTACACCTGGAGCATCTCGATGAGCAGCGTCAGGATGCCTCTACGACTATCAAAGAAAATAAACAAAGTGTTAAGGTTCAATATGATAAGTCTGCATGTCCTCAACAGTACGCTGAGGGTGACCTGGTTCTCCTTTATGACCAAGCCAAAGAACCACTGGGGGTAGGCAAGTTCAACCTCATGTGGCACAGTCCTTATATTGTGTGACATGTCTTAGAGAAAGGAGACTATGAATTGGAAGATTATGAAGGGGATATGCTGGATGAGCCCATAAATGGGTTTGGGCGTGAACTTTTGTATACTAGTGTATCTTAGTGTATATACATCTTTTGCTTTGTGTCATCAGCTTGCTTATCAAGTTTTCCCTTGGTTGGAAGATGTCAATGGAGTCTTCAGTGTACTTAGGATTCACAGACGGTGCCAATCATCATACGTGGAACATGGATTTTGCCGCTTGGGTCATTTACACACCTGAGTGCCAATTGGTGTCTTCAGGTGGCTTTCATCTGGAGCCATCAACGAATAATGTGGTTGAGTATAGTGTCATTATAGAGATATTACATGATTCCATTTCACATGGTGTTCGATATTTATAGGTTATCCTGGACTCCTAGTTAGTCATATGTTAGTTGAACGATAGTTACCATGTGCGAGATCCTACTCTACTATGACGATTCCTACAGGTACAACTTTTGGAACGATACTTTGATTTTCTTAATTATAATCACATACCTAGAAGTTCTAATCATGTATATGATGCATACAATAATTATATTTTAGATTGGAATTTGTCACATAACTAAGCAAAGAAAACATTTACACATTGTAACATATATAAGTGAAGTCGAAGACCAATTTTTTTTTATATTTCATCCTTTCAAGTTCAAAAAATATGGTGTCATAGTACAAAATGGGGCTCACACCCACAAAATACATATAGGACTGGCATATAATATGACCATGGAATCTACGCCTATGGCATCATATGTGTATCATGATAGCACATGATGACGTTTACGAGACGCCAGAAGAATCACACCCATGCACAGGGTACACCCACCACCTGCCACTGCATCACCTCTGGTAGATCCTCCACTTGAACCATAGGAATCTTGTGCGTCAATCGAGACAGGTTTCCCTACACATTCTGCAACACTGTCTTTGCATATCCTCCTGCATTCTTATCTCCTCGACCCCTCTGCCGATGTCGTGGGAATCCATTTGGCCATCGCGGATCTACATCTGCATAACAAAGTAATTGTTAATACTTGATACCATACACAAATATTTGCGTTTTTTTTATTTTTATCGAAAAACACAAAAAAATGAAATATATAAAAACATTTCTTACCAATATCACTGTAGGCAGAACCTGGTGGAAAAGGTATGTCTGGATCCCCTCTGTAGTCAATCCTGCTGTAAGGGTAGTCATCAATGGCTATGACCTGTCGATGCCACCAGAAAAATAACTCATAATTGTAGGGGGTTGGCACCCTACCACCTCCTATATGCCTCATCATGTTGGTCCACCATGACATGGATGGATCATGTTGTCCATGTGGAGTAATCTCTACTCCAGGGCTCAATCTTGGAACCCTCTCAAATAAAAAAACTACAAAGAATGGATGCAAATCCAAAATTTCTTATTTTTCCTTGTTTGCAATCCATCAACTGGCTCTTCATGTTAGCCAACCATGAGGTACACAAGTCATAAACAATGGGTCTTAAACACTGCACTACATAGAACATGAGTGGCCTTGATGCCTAGTGCAACGAGGCTGACCCCTAAATCTGTGTGAGTACAAGAATGACAATATTTAAGCTTAGGTTCTCAATCGCCCTGATTGGGAGTTGGCTCCCTACTTTATCTATGCCTACAACAAAATGGGTGGAAATGTACTCCTCCATAGTCATACCACCCCCAACCCCTCGAGCCATGAGATTCACAACCTCACCCCGGCAAGACAATCCTATGATGAAGTATATATCGTTTACTTCAATACTCAATGGTTTCCCATTGAGGTTGAAGGACTCTGTCTCCGGATCCCATTTATTTACTAGCAACTAGAGTAACCTCACTTGAGCCCTCATTCTTTTGAGAGACCAAAATTTATAAAGGCCACATATATTTAAATCTTGTTGGGCCCTTGAATCCATTCCCACTATTGCATCTATCTCTTCATGCTCCCTCTCCCTCCATTCAATCACCATCTTGCAAAGGAGAAGCAATTTTTTGAGTTGAAACCTTTCAAAAATGTTGTTCATGAACTTGTACATAGGATAACTTGGTAACAGTCGCGTATAGGGCCGCATATACATGTTCATGCTTCACTTTTCCCGTGTATATGGGGTCGTATATGCGACCTGATGAGCACCCACGTACGCCCTAGTTTCCATGTTACGCCCTCTAATACTAAAAACCTGGGGTCTAAAATTGAAATTTAAACCATTTAAATTGAAGTAGAGGGGATGGGCACTTACTTGGTCTAGACGATTGCTGATTTTGTTGATCGTAGCTCCCACAATTGACACTTGAAGATCGTGGGAAAAATGGCCTCAAATGCACTATGTGGGTGAAAAAACTCAAATGGTATGGTAAAATGGCCTATTTTTACTATTAGTAGAAATTTCTTACCCACTTCACTACATTTTACACTCTTGCATCATCCTATGACCGTGATCCATACACCCTAGGTACGAACGCATTTATTAGCGACACAAAACCTTCTCACTGCTACTAGAAGTGTCGTTATTAAGTGGTAGAGGCTTACCAAATATGAGTTCCCTAGTTAGAACCTTTGTGTCATTCGGTGCCCATGCATAAGTTATTCCATAGGATCAAGAGTTCCTTATAGTTCCAACATGACTTTGCGTTCAAACCCCATATTCTTGCTCACAAGCATTTTAAACGTTACCTATGGGACTCCCCCCTGAGTCTTGGTTAAGTTCTTTTCTAACTCTCCAAAAAATGAAAATATTGTCGAGTGAACTTGTCTCTTTCACACTCGTTAAATGGATTTGAAAGGATGTTTATTTGATATAAGTTTAACCCTTTTTCGGACCAAGTAGACTACTTACGAAAACTAAATACTCTAGTCACCATTGGCTAGAAGAGTTCTCTTGGGTATTATTTTATACTTTTTCAGGCCTAGGGGACTAA
>CBVK0105738732.1:0-11373 GCA_900067695.1 Picea abies
AAAATGACTAAAAATATATGGGGGTTCTATGATTCCACAAGTGGGGGAAGTGAAAAAGAGGCTTATATGAGGCTTAGGAGGGTTAAAGGGAAATACCTTAGCTAGTGAATATTAACCTAAAGTCTTTGCAATCTTGATTATTACTTAAATTTCTATTTTGTTAAGCATTGAGATTAGTGGCTGGAAAGACATACGTGGGCTTCCCTTGATGATATGTAGCCTCTTCATGCGATACAAACATATCCTATTTTTTTGTCATGCAAGGGGGAATTCAAATTATTAGACTATTGGGATATTTGGCGGAGAGGGAGACTACTCTGAGTAAGGTACGACATTGTTACGGTACATGTTTGAAGGATAGAAAGAGGGAATTACTCTCTAGTAGCTCTATAGTGTACTCCCATGCATGTTTATGTTGTTGATTCACTTTGATTATGAAAATGACCATAGTGCTGCAACAAGGAATTTGTGAGGAATTTTCAACCATAGGAATTCTTGTGAACCCTGAAGGTAATTAGGTTGATGGCTGAGGTGAAGGGAAATCTAGTTTACAACTAAGAATCTATGGGGTCCTATCAGAGAGACTCGCTAGCTAGCTTGTTCTGAGCACCTTTGGTGTTGTGCACAATGAGGGGAAAAGGTGTTGGTTGACTTGGATAGTTGTAGATGGATTCCTTCCTATAATATTTTATCTAGGTTATGGGATGAGAGACATAACTTGTAGCTAGACCTTAAGACTTCAACCTTGTGGATTCATAGCCTCTGCTCAGGCATGACCTTTGTCATGGATATATTTAATGTGATAGAGAGCTTAAGGATCGAAGGAATATCCTTCATTTGCAGCTGGTTGGAGGATTACTTTCCTAGAAAGATAAGCACTCTCATTATTTCATGAAACATTGTACTATTATGTTTTATGTTCTACAATTTATTATTTCTAGTTTGTTCATAATTGTTCTTATGGTTTTAATTTGCATATTCATGGATAAAATTATCATAGAGATGCATTCATGTGTTAAGGTTGAATTCGATTGCTTACTACTATTGTAACTTTACTTCCACTATTGAATGCTATAGCCAACCAATGAAAACTATTTTCAACTCACATTATTGTATTAAATACAAATTGTGGTCTTTTGAGTATCCCACCATCTGAAATGATTTACACAAGTGGATGGGTTTGTTACAATATGGTATCAGATCCCATATAAAACCTTAACATTGTATGTCGTGGCAATTAGATTGAAAAAGGGAGACTTACAATTTGGTGGTGAAGTGTTTCACTGAATACCTCATTGAGAATAACTTGGGGAGAAATTCATGGTTTTGATATGCCAGATGCCATTCTTTAATAGAGCAGATGTGTTGGTATGGAGGCAATATGGACAAATTTATAATTATAGAGTTCAACTCTGAGAAATCGAAAAATTGTGATTGTGGCAAGAAATGCCCAATTCAATTTATGGTAGAAATTTTAATTAATAATAATGTGGTCAAAATTTATTCTAAAGGGTATGTGATAGATTTCATCAAATAAAAGTTATTTTTACAAAGGTGTGTGAAGATAGCCATTATATTTTCGGGGACCATTCGATTTTAGTTTGCAAAGTCTGAAAACTCTCGAAGGCTATTGGGGTATTTCAAAAGTTTAATGTTTGAAATGTCTTTGATGGTTATCGAAGAATTTTGAAATTCAGAAGCATGGAGGTTCTCAAAGGCTATCAGATAATTTCAAATGTGCGATGTTCAATTTTTTTTTTTGATGGATTTAAGAGTAGTTTGTAAAATTAAAGTTCACAGAAGCCCCTACAATTGCAGGACTATTTGAAAAATCAAAGTTAAGACAAGTTCCTATGACCATGGAGGATTCCAAATGTTCAAAGTTTGAAATTACTTTGAAGAGATGCAGAGCATTTCTGAAAAAATAAAATTTGATCATTGTTTGAATTTTCCTACAAGGTTGCAGAGAATTTTGAAAGATCAAAGTTTGAAGTGTCTTTGAAGGATTTGGAGAAGTTTGAAAGATTGAAGTTAAAAGTATCCTTAAAGGCTTTGGATCATTTTGAAAGATTGAAGTTCAAATTCCCCCTAAAGGCTTTAGATCATTTTGAAATTTTGGTTTTTGAAGTTTCCCCGCAGGCTTGTGGACCATTTTGAAAGATTGAAGTTAAGAGAAGGTCCGATGTTCAAGGAGAATTTTGAAAGATTGAAGTTAAGAGAAGGTCCAAAGGTTGCAGATCATTTCAAAAGATGAATTTGATAACCTCCCTAATGGCCTTAGATAATTTCAAAAGATTGAAGTTTGTAAAAGCCCCAATGGCTTTGCAAGAGCTTGAAATTTCAGAGTCTGGTAAAGCCCCAAAGGAAAAC
This sequence comes from Picea abies, assembly GCA_900067695.1. Taxonomy (NCBI): domain Eukaryota; kingdom Viridiplantae; phylum Streptophyta; class Pinopsida; order Pinales; family Pinaceae; genus Picea; species Picea abies. Next base: position 2,371 of record CBVK0105738732.1, read on the forward strand.
ATCAAGAGAAGCTTGAAAGCATTATCAAAGCAAGATTAAAAAAAAGAGGTGTCTAGAGACAAAGTCTTGTTTTGGCCATAAAATGAGAAAATAAGGTTGGAATGAGATGAAAGTTTAGGTGTAGGTTTTCAATGATGAGAACTATAAAAGTGCTAGTGAGGATGGTTTGCAGATTTAGCTCTAAAATTCCAGATATTGGTAATTAGTATTTTTTAGAGAAAAAGATGGCACACATTGGTAGTAGCTTGATTAATGATGAAATATGGATAGTATAGAATATGAGTAGGCATGAGAAAACTCAGAGGAGAATTTTTCCAGGGTTTGGAGAAAAAAAAAAAAAAAAGCCAAAATCCACTATTCCGACACTTGTTAGCAATTTGGGAAACTTTAAATGAAGGAAAAGTGATCAAAGACAATGAAGCATGAAAAAATTTCGAAGTCAAGATTTAATCTCCTCATTAATCTAGAAAAAAATTTCATGCTGGGAAATTTTCAATTCTACACCATTTGAAAGATGGTAGTTTTTGCCAAATTCCCCAAGTCTAGAAAAAGTGGAAAAAGTAAAAATTTGACAATTCTAGATTGATGCATAAAATTATTGGAACATTTGATCGGAAATATGAAGGTTGCAGAATGCTCATAATTAGAAGTCCTATACATTCCTAATACAAATGTTTTTCTATTTCTTGTTGGATTTTCTTCTACAATTGGAAGAAGTTGGTCTTTGACATTGATTGCACTGGCAGAAAAATTACAAAAAATGAGTAAAAATGGTGATTTCAGAGAGTTGTAACTTTTAGCTATGGAAATATAATTGAGCATGGATATAGTCAATGAAAATATATTCCCAAGGAGAATAAAATACAAGTATTAGGTTTTCAAAAGATACTTCTAGATGATTTAGAAAGTTGGAGGAACAAAGCATTTAGGCTTGATTGGACAATGTAATTATCAATGTGCATAATCTCCAAAGTATCCTAAACTTGAGGAAAGAGTTGTATGATGATATAGGAGTGTAACTAAGGTGAAATTGATTAAGGACGACTACATATACTTCATAATGGTGGTTTCACAATGGCGTGGATGCACAATTGGATGATAAAATCATGGTAGAGTTGCTTGATAACTAGCAATGTGAATCATTGGACCAAGGAGGGATCGTTGTCTTAAATTATGAGGGATCATGTTTATATATATTTGGTTTTATGAAACAAAGGATTCATAAGTTTGATAGAGCCTTAGCTAGAATGCATGCACTACATTAAGAAAGATCAATATATGTAGGTTGAATTGCAGAGAAGAACTAGGGGAAGTCATGACCATTGTAACTGGTTATTGTATACAACAAAGAAACAATGATAGGTACAAGTAGTATGGAAGACATCATCAATTATAGAATGACATCATTATACATAAAAAATTAAAGTAAGTTCCTTAACCTTGGAATACAGAGAAAGGAAACTAATTAATAATGGTTGCAAAGCATGATTGCAAAGAATAAAGTGAGGGAAGTTTGGTATGGTAGAGAAAATCAACCAAGGAAAAAGAAAAAATGGACTTCATGAAGTGATGGTTGATGGGTGAACCATCCTAGTGGGAAATCTATATGCATATCTCGAAGAGTTGCAAGATATGGACCAAAAACTCATGTGTAAAGAAGGTGAAGTAAATAATGAACTTCAATTCATTGAGAAGCTATTAAGTGGTGGAATAAATCACCCCATTGAGTAGATTTGTATTGTGGACAGAGTTGAACTTGCAAAAACATTATTCAATGAATTGAAGAGGACATTCTAGAATTAGATAAAGACTAAAGATAGCTAGAGTTAAGGGCATGAGATATCATCTAATGGATGTTCAAGATGCTAGAATATATGACATTAAGGAGGTGATTCCATCAACAAATGATAAGTGGTGGAATAAGATGAAGATAGAGTCTGTTGAGTGCATTCTAAGAACACAAAGGGATAGAAGGTCAAGAAAAACATAAGTCACTGCAATTATTTCCAGATGGGGAGTAAAAAAGAGGAAGGAATATGAAGTGGAACAAGTGTTTTTACTAGGTAAGCATATAAAGAAGAATGCAAGAGAATAAAAGTGTTGGAATGAATATGCATTAGTAAGCATGTTGAGAAATATCATGTGGTAGAGTGCATATAGATATGCACGATCATATTGGTTGTTACATAATGATTAATATTAGCATGTTGTTTCATATGGTAGGAGTATGGAAAGGTTATTAATTAAGATTAGCGATGATTATGCAATAACAAATGGTTGAAGCATAGCTAAAGGTGTTGATGATGTTTATGCATATGACAGTCAACCTTGTGAAGAAAGGATAAGGACAAAGGAAGTGTAGATCAAGGGGTTGGTGAATGGATGGTGTAATTATCCATAATACTCCAACTAATTAGGTAACATCAAATATGTTGATGTAAACCATGCATACACAGATTTGGTTATTCTTATATTGCATGAAAATTGAAAATGAATTGGGTAAGAATTCCTTCAGCCATGTTTTAATACCATAATTTGATATGTCTATGTGGTTGAATGAATTTGTGTGAATAACACCTAGGTGGGGTATGGTAAATGTAGGAAGTATTGGACCTATAAAGGTTGTTAATGTTCCTTTAATGCACTCATATGAAATGAAATACCATGGCATGCTGTGATGATTATGAGAATATGCCCAAGGTAAGTCAAGACTAGAATTCTAATATGGAAATGAATTTCATGTGCGCTAGCCATGCGTGAGGCCATAATGTGGTTGTATATGGAAAGTCTATAGTGCTACAAAAGTGTCCAATAGTCTCCCTGCTTTTGTTGGTGTCATCGACTCCAACCTTATTTCCAACACTAAAGATAATTGAGAGGGTGTAGCCCCAGGATTATGTTTGGGGATAAATAAGAAGGTGTCCAGATGGTCGAAAAAGTATTAAAGAGGTGGTTGGGTGATGTGTCGAGGCATTGGATAAACCTTCTATCTCATCATGGGGGAATGCATGACATGATAATGTGGAATTCGGTGTGATGTAAGGGTGCATAACAAAGAATACAAATAAATAAATCAATTGATGATAATAATAAGTCAAAATAAACTAATTAGTTAATCAATAAACAATAAACACAATAACATTAAGAATAGTGGGAAGGGGAGGGAGGTGTTGATGTTTTATATGGTTCTCATATTTGATAGTTATTGCCAGTACATCACCATCAATAGCCAAAATACCATAAATAGAAGATCCTCCCCAAGGCTAGCATCACCAATACCTAATGCCTCAATAATGTGACCAAGAATAACCAAGCAAGAGCTTCTCCAAGTGTGGTGTACTCTCCTAGATAACTAGTAACCCAAAATAACTAAACTTCCAAAACTGCACCTGCAATTGCCTTGTGCGCATTGCAGAAGAAGTTGTCTGACTGTCAAAATGAAATGAGCCAGTTCTGTATTTATTCTGATCTGGGGGCCAGTCTAGGGCCGAATTCTTATTTCTAGGTCTTCAATTTTATTATTATTTTTCCTGTGGGGCCGACTTCTCTTCCTGGGTCTTCAAAGATATTACCAATACATCACCATCAATAGCCAAAATACCATACAGAGAAGATCCTCCCCAAGGCTAGCATCACTAAGACCTAGCTCCTCAATAATATGACCAAGAATAACCACGCAAGAGCTTCTCCAAGTGTGGCGCACTCTCCAAGATAACCAATAACCCAAAAATAGCGAAACTGCTAAAATTGCAGCTGCAAGCCTGCAACTGCCTTGTGCGCATTGCAGAAGGAGCTGTCTGATTGTCAAAATGAAATGAGCCAGTCTTGTATTTATACTGATCTGGGCGCCAGTCTGGGGCTGACTTTTTATTTTTGGGTTTTCAATTTTATTATTATTTTCCCTGTGGTGTTGACTTCTCTTCCCGGGTCTTCAAATTCTTCCTGGGGCTTCTGTAATGGTGTAGATGGGTCTTCTTGTACTTTCTTGTGGAGAATGACTTCTCGAAGCTACAAATCTCCAAAAATCCCTCTCAATGAGGGAGAAATTCTCCATACTTGGATTTCTTCTATCATAGAAAGGTTGTCTTCATGGACCATGTTGATGTGCCATCTCCGCACATGCATTCCATCCCAGAATATGAATGTGATAGCATCTTGATTCTATCCATTCCTTGACAGAAGAAGGACTACACCTAGGAAATTCACCACTAGAAGAGCCTTGTGAGTGAATGAATCATTACCCTTGGTCATATCAACTCTAGCATATCCCCGTGCATGACCAATCTAGGAAGAATGTCTGCTCGAACCTAGATAAATCAAGATACCTAGGCCATTCACCACTAGCAAAGCCTCGTGAGTGAATGAGTCATTCTCCCCTTGGTCATATCAACACTAACATAGCCCCATGCATGACCAATCGGGGGGAATGTCTGCCCGATGTTGAAACATTAACGCTCATCACTAGCCAAATCAACATGGATAATATTATGTATCATCCTCCTCATCCAAGTCAACATGGCCACTCTAGGAGGATATTTGCAATTTGCTCATCTGTGGATAATTACTAGAGCTTCATTTCTCCCTTCTGTACCATGTCTCCGATGAAGTCCTGTAAGAATATTATGAAGTTGCACCACTTCATGACTTGTGACATTGGTTGTGACATACTCCGTCTATGTTGTACTGAGTGTTATATAATCATGCTTCCATCTTATCTAAAAAATCGTAACTGATTCCAAGCTGAAGCAACACCTTGTGGTGTTCAATATGCATACTACATTCCCTGCTCAATCATAATATGTATATTTCTACAGCCTCACTTCATCACTTGAGATTAACCATATCCAAATGTACCATGCTTTGCTGCCACCGAGTGGAACTACCTTGGATTCAACCAAATACCGACTCAAGGTGCTCACTGCAGAGAAAATATCTGGTCTGACATTAACAAGGTACATCAAGGATCCAATCAAATACTTGTACATCGTGGGATCCACTAAATATGAATCTAAAGCAAAGTCACTCGACTTCTTCAGATTTGTCATCATAGGTGTAATCAGTCCATCATATCGAATCTCATTATTATCCTATGAATGAGGAATATCTCATCTGATCTCGTCACACCTCTAATCCCAAGAGCACATCCAACCAATATCCTCCATCTTGAACTCTGAGGCCAACTCCCTCTATAACTAGAGTAAGTCCTTCTATCTACTCTACCTCACTGGTTGCTCCCTCTTTGACTAAGAGAAAATCCATACCCAATCCTCATGACTCACTTCCTTCTCTCTCACTGTAGCAATATCACATATCCTAGAAGCCTCTCACCTATGAAGCTTTTGTCTGGCCTCCTCAACTCATGACACTTGTCTATCAGTCCTGTGAGATGTCTCTCTCCCACCTGGATCCGTGGGGGAAATCCCTCTGAATAATAAACTCTCTCTTGAGCCAATTGACTCTCTCTGATATCATGCTCACTTTGTACGTTCTTGATTAAAACCAAGCTCATCAAGTATCCATTGATCATGGAGTACTATGCTCCCTCTAAAACATGAATCACTATGATTCCCTTTGAGTCTCTACAATCTTTGGAGCCATCTGATCTCTATGCATCTTTTGAAGTCTGATCTCCACTGAACTGTCCTAAGAGGCTGCTCCTCCCTACTAGATCCTGAGGGCTGGCTCCCTCTAAACTCTAGCTTCATTTGAAATGGTACTAGGTGGGGTTGTATGCCTCACCATTGGTGGAGCCACCTGCTCCTCCCTGTCAATTTCCATGTGGAACACTCGTTATCCCACAAAAGTATCCTTATTTTCAGAAGGTTCTAGATTTTTCTTCTTTGCCTTCGGTATATAGATGTATATTTTCAAGAATACAACTCCATGTTTGGATAGCCTCCTCCATGTCTCAAACTAGAGACCATCCAATCTATTTCCTTCTTCAACCATCACTATAGCTCCCTCTCAGAGCTACCACCTGTTATCCTCTAAAGAACTCTAAAGACTGTTATCCTAGTTACAATATTTATTTAAGATGCAACAATATAAAAATATCAAACTTGATAAGCAAACCAAAATTCTTAATTGCTAGGGAGGGTGCGGTATTCCTATGGATGCACTAGATCTAATGATCTCTTTGGGTCATTGCTTGGACAAGGTCCCTTGTACATCCCCTGCAAACACCCTCATGATATAACTTATATACAAGTGCGTACCTATGAAATTTGTAGCACCATCCATCTTTTGTTCTAATCTCAAGGTTTGCACAAATGGAAACTAAAACTGGTGATTAGAAACTGTAACTGGAAACTGCAATTGCAACTATAATTGGAAATTGCAATTGTAACTCACAACTGTATTGAGAAATTTCAACTTTCACCAAGTTGCAATCTAAGACCACCAGGAGCTACAGTAGGCTAGGGAAAGCTTATCTATGGAAAAATTAAACTCAACTTCCTCTAATAAGTTTATCAACAAGCTTGACAAGTTCAGGTCTATGCATTGACAAATTGTAGCGACAAACATATACTGTGTAGTGGCAATATTTCAACTAGATCTGATACCATATTGATGGTTTATATGATCCTTAGATCTGATAGTTATTGTTGGTAAATCACCATCAAAAGCCAAAATACCATACAAAGAATATCCTCCCCAAGGATAACATCACCAAGACCTAGCGCCTCAATAATGTGACCAAGAATAACCAAGCAAGAGCTTCTCCAAGTTTGGCACATTCTCTAAGATAACCAGTAACCCAAAAATAACAAAACTACCAAAACTACAGTTGTAACTGCCTTGTGTGCACTACATAAGGAGTTGTCTAACTATCAAAATGAAACGAGCTAGTCCTGTATTTATATTGATCTGGGCACCAATCTGGGGCTGACTTCTTATTTTGGGGTCTTCAATTTTATTATGATTTTTCCCGCGGGGTTGACTTCTCTTCATGGGTCTTCAACTTCTTCCTAGGGCTTCTGTAATGGTGTAGATGGGTCTTCTTGTACTTTCTTATGGAGAATGACTTCCAAAAGTTGCAAATCTACAACATGAGGTGTTGTGCAAAATAAAAAAAACCAAATACTAATAATAAAGTACAATTGGGAGTGTGCAATTTGTGGACATGCATACATATACATTGACACATGTGTTTTATTACATAGTATGAATGCATGTATGTGTTATATTTCGTTGCAATTTACATAATAATAACTAAAATGATTGAATTATTGGTACTTATAATTTTGAAATCATTTCCTAAGTGTTGTTGTGAATGTTTTAGTGAAAGGATGAAATGCATAAGTAGTTAGGTTTGTTGACTACATGGAAGCTCTATCAGGAAATCAAAGTTACAAAAATAGATGCTTGGGATATGGAATTTAAAACAAGCTATCATGATGACAAGAATTATTACATACATAATTGAATAGAGGATGGTGGATCTACCATGTAAAGGAAAATGATAACTATTGGATGCTTCAAAGTTGGGGAGAAGGCCACTACAATGACATTGGAACCCTCTATTAGTACTCTTCTTACATGTGAAATCCTTGGAAAGATGGATCTTGAGGGACTGTTTTGTAAAGAAGTGGATGCCTTAGCCTGGGAGGCTAGTTGTTGAAAGGAAGAGGCAACTAGAATGAATCAAGGAGGGTGTGTCAAAAAAGGAAATGAGTTGAACTCTCACTAGTGATAACCTTGTGAAGTAGAGAAATATTCATATAAATAAGTATTGGGATAAAATTTCATCATTATTTTGTGTTATGAATATACATGCTTACATTGTGAAATTGAAAATTCCTATGGACAAGGACAATTGTTGCATAAAAATGACTATAACATGCATATTTTCTTAATGATTGATATAAGTATTGTTGGAATACTGAGAGGGGGGGTGAATCAATATGAGAACACTTAGTAATTTTAATCACAATAATTAGCATTCAATATATCATCAAAATGATAATTCAATGCATAAACATCACATAAGCACAATACACCGGAATTTTACGTGGACACCCAATGCGGGAGAAAACCACAAAATGATTTTCTTATTTATCAATAAGTACATTCATTGGAAGCATCAACTTCCTATTTCTCTAGCTACAACTGGAAGGAGGTTCCAACCCCTTATTTACAAGCCTCAACCTAAGGGAAGCTCCAACTCCCTAATTTATCGGCTCCAACCGGAAGGAGGCTACAACCCCCTTTCCTTGCCTCGTCCAACCGCCCTGAAATATAAATGTAGGCCAATCTCTCACTACATATGTCACTGTAACTGATAACCTGTTGTTGTTGTTGTTGTTTCTGATACTTTTGTTGCTGCAATTGATTTCTATATCTCATTAATACTTCAATCTATAGTTGACCTGGGGATTATATATCTGATCTTATGCTTATCTTCTTCATAGATCTATGACCTATACACTGTCTGCTGGCGGATTTCTGTGCTTTTCTCTTTTGCAACTCATTGATTACCTCATAGACATTGCTGCAATAAATTTTCTTCCCTGCCCTTAGATCCTGTAAACTTATCCCTTCGTTGAACTTCGCTGCCTTCGTATCACTACCTCAAATTTGCCAATCTATATTCACACACTTTTTGGAAGCCAAAATCCTTCATACGATGCCTCAAATTCGAGTTTTAGTGTTTTTGTGGGTTTTATTTATTTATTTTTAATTATTCGTTATCTCTTTGTTTATGCATGTAATAAACAAATCGAGTTAACGAATAGTGTCACTCTAGTTAGCTCTTAGTTATTAGTCAGTTTTAGATTCATCCGAGAATTTTCTAAAATTAGCCATTTTTTTTCGACAATTTACCTTTTTCCTAATTTAAGGCCAACTCATAATGTCTTGTTAACTTCTATTTATAGTTACTTTAACATGCAAATGAAATGAAACTTGTTAACTTCTATTTACAACTACTTTACCTTGACATGCAACTTCTTAACTTTTGTTCAAGGGTTGACATCAATGACAACCAATCTTTCAACAATTCAA
>CBVK0105738775.1:0-10515 GCA_900067695.1 Picea abies
TGATGGATTATGTATTCAGGAAAAATGATATAGCATGGTTAAAGATGTGGATGTTTCTACTGTTGTTTATAGATTTCATCTATTTCAAGACCCATGAGGGAGGTAGGAATGGTGATTAAAATGATGGAGGAAGAAGCTTGTGAGTTTCTACAAATTCTAGTTGATCAAGTAGCATCAAGTAGTTTGATAATAACCATGCAAGTATGCATTTGATTGCTTCCAATGTTGAAGGGAATTGAGGTAAGAATTCCCTTAGTTAAATTTTCAAGATTTAAATTGATATGTAATGGCCGAAGGAATAGAGTATGTAAATGTTATTGATGCTAGAATGCATTTAGATAAAATTTAGTTTCATATTGTGTTATGATTGGTTATGAGATCATAACTAGGTCAAGTTAGGAGACATACTTTTTCTATAGAAATGGATAACCATACAACTATTCATGTGTGAGACCATGATAAAATTGGATATGGAAGGGTTATAATGCTATGTGAGTGCTCAATGGCTTCCCTTGTATAGATGATGTTTAGAATGCAACCTCTTTGTTGACACTGAAGAGCACTTAGGAGTTATATTTCCTCGTGTTGTGTATGGGTTGAAGAGGAAGGTATCCAAATAGCCAGGAAATATTGGGAAGAGTTTGAATGATGTGTTGAGGCATTGGCTAGACCTTATAGATCATCTTGGTGGAATGCATGACATAGTTATGTGGCATGCCATAGTTATGTGGTATTATGTGGTCAATGCAAATATGCCTTGTGTAGATATGACCATGGGTATTGACATATTGATTATTATTTTATTAGTAATTATTTGTTGCATTAAATGAAAAACATGTGTTGGTAAAAATACATAATGATGGATAGTTGTATTATATTTAATATGAATATTAGCTGAAGGTGATTGAATTGATGTTTGTTACAATTCTGAGATAACTTTTTGGAGCTATTGAAAATGTTACAAGTGGTACCAAATGAATTATTGAATGCATTTTGGTGAATGAATGTATATATATTATATGGCATATAAGTGATTATGCTAACAACTTAAATGACGCGAGTATTGCTAACTCATGAAGTTGAGAACGCTTAAGGAGATATTAGATATTGCAACACGAAAGTTGTAGGTTAAAGTAGCTACATAATAATAAATTACAGAAAAGCTCCGTTGAGGGAACCGATTAATACAAATATTGATGGCTAGAAGAAAGAAAATATTGGTTGATAATACATGTGTAGAGGATGATGTGTTCATTCTAGTTACTATTTGGATTAAGGGAAGTGATTGAATTGGTGTTGTAATCAATTCTGATATCACTTTGTGAAAATGTCGGCCCAAAAAAAAAATTTCGGGGGCGCTGCCCCCGAACCCCCTGCACCCCCCCTCTTACCCCCCTGCATGCCTGGCGCAGGCGCTCAAACACTACTACTCGTGCAAAGAATATAACACATACCCAACAAAATCTTTGTTGAGGGAGCCGAGTAATAAAAATATTAATGACTAGAAGAAAGAAAATATTGATTGATAATACATGTGCAGATAATGATGGGTTCATTACAATTAATATTTGAATTCCATTTTAATGTCAATAATGGTTGGAAATGATTGAATTGTTGGTAAATTTTAATTATGAGATCATTTCATGAATTGTTGAAAATGTGCATGAGTACTAACAATCTTGTTTCGTTGCACGAAAGCTGAGAAAATTGCAGGAGGAGTGGTATTAGATATGGAAATGATATAATCCCATAAGGAATTCTAATACCTACTACTACAAGAGCCAAACATTATGGGTGGAAATCTCATGCCCCAAAAAAATACTTTTCTCTATAAAACAATTTTGGAAATTGGTTTTTTAAAATTACTAACAATCTATTTGGTTGATTGTAAATTGAGGAAATTGCAAGAAGAATGGTATTGTATATGGAAAAAATGTAATCCCATAAAGATGACCAATGCATGTTGATACAAGAGCCAGACATTATGAGCAGAAGCTCATGTTTGGAAACTTTATTTTTCTATATAAAAAAAAATTGGAAATCGGAATTTAAAAATTACTGATGGTATTTGATATGGCAACAATAATGGTCTTGGATATGGAAGGGATGTAATCCGATAACGAAGAATGATATCTAAATCTGCACAACCAAGCATTATGAGAAAAATCCTCATGCTAGGGAAATTTTATTTCTTGTATATAAACAGATTTGAGAAATTAAAAATTGTTATGATATGCTAAAAATTGGTTTGGCTGATTGAAGGTTTAGAAAATTGTAGGAATAATGGTATTGGGTATGGAATTGCTGTAATCCATAATAAACATTGATGCTTGCAACTGCAAGAGCTAAACAAATTATGAGCAGGAAGCTCATGCTTGGAAAATTTTGTTTCTTGTATAAACTAGATTTGACATTTATGATTAATAAAAATTATTATCATGATATCTCATGATGACTGTATATTTGTACTACAAATGAGATATTGGCTATGGAATATGGAAGATCGGGAAAAAGAGCACTAGAAGGAAATCGAGCTCAATGATGAAGGCATAGAACAAAGAAAATCCAATGGATTTGTTGCAGATGGAGTTCTTGGAGCCACAACTCTAAAATGTCCTAGCCGAGTGCACTGGAGCCCTGAAGAGAAGTGGAACAACCCGAGGGACTGTATGGTAGATAAAAGGGTTAATTTCTTTGGGCTATGTAGCTTGATAGGGAAGGAGAGATTTTTGGTTGGAATTGATGCCAGAAATATAAATTCTGAAGATCGTTAGAAATGTTTTGGGTCATAATGCCTATGTATGCATGTTTTATTTTAGGCCAGAGTGCCTATGAATATAAGCAATTGGATGGATTTCCTATGCATATTAAAGGCCAAAGTGCTTAGAATTGTAAGAACATTGGTATGGTTTTGTGCAACGAGGACAGTGCCAAAATAAGGGGAGGGGGATGTAACACCCTGGTTTTAATCCCTATGAATTAGAATGTATTATGTAAATGTGACTTAGCTTGGTGAGATGATAAAGTTGGAAAGGAGCCATAGTTCATAAGAAGTGTAATACTTCTATATATTAATAAAATACATCGTTGGCTGCAATATGGACAAGGACAAGAGATAGGGGGCTATGATTCCATGAGAGAGGGGGATTAAGGGGATAAGTCTTTTTATTATATCTTATTTACCCTTATTGGTTTTCATTGAGAAAAGTTGATGAAACACCCCCTCGTCTCCTAGGGGTCCTGCGACCTCCCAGTCAAGGATCTTCAAATACCTGAGCCAAATTAGCTCATCGAGCCTATAATAGTCCCACAAAACCTTATCCACATGCCTCAAATTTCTTCCCCATGCTCGAAACAATGAACGAGGATACTTGCGTTACCACATAATCCCCCGAGGGACCCTGTGCCAAACTATGGGCCAAATCTGTTTACACCCGACGATTTTCGGGCCTTCTTAATCCACCTGGTGCAGGTCTGTGCTGACCCGAACCCCTCGGGCACTTTCTCTAGATTTCCATGCCTTAAGTCTCAAATATGAGGCTTTATCCTCTTTTCTCCAATGGCAATGACAAGTGAACGTAGACTATGACCAAGAGCCTACTAAAAGGGCACTTTGGAGCTTCACGCTTCACGCATTTTCACTTTTCCTGTCACTAATTCCTCAAAAGTGGATTTCCAATGGAGTGAACCTCCATTCTCCACGTATCCCCTCACAGATAAATGGCCCACACTCTTCTTTGGGATCAACGCCCAAAATAAATTTGGGCTCTAACGCTTTGGTTAATTTGGAACCATATTTCCACAAAACCTTCAGAGTGCTAAGTCTCTGAACTAGCAGATCTTCTGCGACATGTCCTTCTCCAATGGACAGCTGTGATGTCTTCGGGACTTCAGCCTTCGCTAGTCCTCACACCTCTACTCTCCAATTCTTTCGGAGTACTTTCACTCCAGAGTGCAGGATCTGGTGACACCTATCCCCACAAGATCAACGACCCAAATCTTCTTTGGCTCCTGACAACTTCAGGAGTTCTTCACCCTTCTCCTCTTGGGTGTTGGATATCCCACCACATGTCTCTAACCGATGGATGAATGAGATCTACTCTTCTCTTCGGAGCCTCAGAATTTTTACACACTCCTCGACTGAAAATGCCAGAGTGAATTTTCTACAAATTTTTAGATCTTATGCCACCTGTCTTCCTCTGGACGATGGATGATTCCAACTGGCTTCGGAACTTCAAGACTTCACGAGTCCACTCTCCTGTGCACTTTCAAAGGATTTAAGGCTCATGCACACGAGTCCACTCTCCTGTGCACTTTCAAAGGATTTAAGGCTCATGCACTTTACTTGGATATGATGACAACTGTCAATACACACGCTCTGATCCAATGGTCGGGATCTGTTCTCTCCTCCGCACACTCCTTCTGGCGTCTGGACGTGGAATTCAACAATCCATATATTTTTCTTGTAGTTGATCTGACGACTGATGTCTCTCTTGCTTCTGAGCTTTGGATTTCTCCCAAGATTGGGAAAATTTTCAAGTGTCAAAGGCTGTGGCCTTTGATATTTCCCTTATGATCCTGACTGCTAGGTCTCGACATGTTCTCTCCCTCCCAAGATTTTGTAAAGTTGGAATACTTTACCCTTGACACACTCCTTATGTTTTCCTATCTGAAATCCTCAGACCTCTTCAACATAGATATAAGTGTTGGCCCAGTGCACACCTTGCATGGGTCTTCCTCCTAAGATTGAACCTGGAATATGTTCACCTACACACACTCTTTATGTTGTCTCCACAAAATTGAACTTGTAAGGGTCCTTGGCCTCTGCACGCCTTGTAGAGTCTCTGTGCACACTTGCACTATCTCTTTTGATCTTTTGTATTTACTCAGTCTCCTAAAGATCTCAACCCTTCTGTCTCCTTCAAAGGATTTATGGTTCCCTTCTGGAACACTTTGCGCTCTTTTCCTATAGATCCTCTACAAACACTTCAACATGATGTTGGCCTTGTGCGGTTCTTGCAAAAATTCAATGCTTGAGCCCTGAATTATGAGAATTTGCTCGCACACTCCTTGCACTCGACTCTACTCCAAGTCTTAATATTATGGTGTGCCCTCCTGGAAACCTTTCTCCCAGAATGAACTAGAGTTCTCGCGCACTCCTTGTGCTCGACCAATCCTTCATGCAACTTCATACTTTCAACACTTTGTCTAAGTTTTGGCCTAGTGCCCTCCTTGCACAGATCTTCTCCTGAATCCTGGAATTCTTCAGTTTCACTAATGCATATCCTACATCCTATCAATGCACACTTGCACATATCCTTTACCCAGAGTGTTCAACAACTTTGGTTCCTTCAAATTCTCCAACACTTCATAATGTGTTGGTCCTGTGCACTCATTGCACTCGCTCAAAGCACTCCTTGTTGAACCCTTTCCTTCAGAGTGTTCAAAAACTCTGAAGTATCTCTCCTGACTATTTACTAGAGTGTTTAACAAATCTGACATATCTTCTCCTTGACACTTCTCTCCTCTCTGAACTCAAAATATACTTCACTTGTGCACACTTGCACCTGCTCAATGCCCACCTGGATGAGCTCTACAAAATTTTCAACAACTCTGTTCTCTCTGTGTCTTCTCTAAACAATCTCTCCTCCAAGGTGTTTAGTAACCTTGAGGATCCTCTTGAGTATGTAAACTATTCTGTTGTGCCCACCAGGCACATTTTCTTCTAACTCGAAAGAGTTTAGATACACACTCCTTGTGTTGGCTCATAGAGTTTCCAACACTCTGTCATGCACTCCTTGCATTTAGCCTAAAGAACCTAGAATAACTTAACAAATCTTGAACAGATAGTGAATTCTATATTAACCCTCTAGATGGAAACTATCACATACATCTACAACATATATTCATATACACACATAGAACATTCATTAAACACAGGAAACATACACATAATCACATGTGGGAAAAACTTCTCTTTTTATTAATATGAATGTCCGTTTATAATGGGTGTAGGCTCAGACTGCAACCGAGTCTCTTCTCTCTCCTCTCCTTCCCTTCTATGAATAATGAATAACTGAGTACAATATTTTTTTACAAAAGAGGGCTCCTCGAGCCTTCCCTCCAAGCTACCTTAGTGGTGTCTAATCACCATTTTCAACGCCTAAATATCGAGGAATATTACATTGAATGAACATGAACAATTCATATCTGAGGTGATGCTCGAGATATGTCCAACTCAAGCCTAATAAAGACAAATTCAACTACTACCTGTACAAACGAAATAACTCAACTCTACCAAGCCTTACAACATTTAATTGCTTTTAATTACATTGAATTTTAAAATTGAGGGAAAAATGAGAGGCTGGTGCCTCTCCCCTCCTTGAATGCATGGTGATGTGATGAATAGTTGGCGCTTTGCTGGGGTGGAGTGATGCTCCTGCATCAAAAGTGGCTGCATGAGTTTCTTAGGAGGAAGGGCATGTGGTTATTTATTTCACTTAATTATATAAACATCTCGTATGGGATGTTTTGGGGGTTCTTCTCCATTTACTCTTACACGCTTTCCTTGGGATTATTCCTCATTCACTCTTGCTAATTCATGTTCTCTTGGTTGGAGCATGGAAACAAATGGCTCGAGGAGGAGAGCCATTGTGATATAGCTGTGAGGAATTACTGATCATTCCAGGTTGGAATGGATGCCTATGGGCATGAGATTGAGGTAGTTCTGAAAGAACTATCAGAAATGAGAATCCTAGGAGTTTACAACATGGATATTTCCTAACCAGTAGCACTGGAGCCTTGGAGATAAATGGAATAAATTGAGGGACTGCATGGCAGAGAAAGGGGTTCATTTCTTTGGGTTGCACAAGCTGAAGGGGAAAGAGAGCTGTACATTAGGATTTCTATGTGGTTGGGAAAAATTGAGAGATAATTAGCCAACTGCTGTGTGTTTTAGATATGGCCTAGGACCCATATTTGTGGATTCGTAACCCTAGATCGAGGGTGACCTATTGTTGAGAATCAGAACAACAATGTCTATGGTTGGGAGGAACTTCCTTGGTATGCAATCAGTAGGTGATGGTTTAATTAAAGCTAAGTGCTCTTTATGTTTTCTGCATAAATTGTATTCCATTTTGTATATTTATCTCTGAGATGTATTTTTGTGTGCATACTTGTTGTTTATTACTATGCATGACACACTATTTATTCCTTGGATGTTTTAGCATGAATCTTGATTTCTTCTTTTGTGCTTATTTCATTCTTTCATGCTTGATTTTGAATTAATTGTATTAGAATTCAAAATCAGTTTTGAAGTGTATTTTTGAGGTAGTGTGCCTAGCTTGCTGGTGGTTGGGTACATTACAATTGGGTCATGAAGTCATCTTCAAACATTTCTTCCATCTAAAAACTGATTTATTGTGAAAAACTTTAATTGAAGAAACAAACTGTGTACAAACCATATCTACCTACCATATGCTACTTGAAGGAAAATGACACTTTTCAAGTGTAATTAGAATTCCAATTGAGCCATTCAAGCATCCAACTGATCTATGGAATGAACTTCAAAATTTGGGGAAGATGTCAGGGCCGCTATCAAGGACTAAAAATCATGCCCACAGTATATCGAAGTAAAACTAATCAATTTGTGCACAAAATTTGATTACGTTGCTTGGCCAACAATGCTTTGGAACCATGATTTAATAAAGCCAAATCTGGGTGGTTGTTCATGAATGTTTCTATCTTTGATTGGTTGAGAATTTTTCCATTTAAAAATATTTTCATATTTCTCTTTCTCCTCAACCACATTCAATATTTTTTATTCATTAAGAATGTCTTGAAAGCATTCTTCCTTCATGCAATGACCATGTATCAATGGTGAGGTTGCAAAGATAAATTTCTACTGAAAATTTGTGGATAAATGCAAGGCTGTATTTTGTTGTTCACCAACAACTTCGTTACCTTCAGAAATAAAACATATCACCCACGTATCCTCTTGTTGCAAATTCCCTTCTTTTTATGCTTGGAATCTATTTTCTTCATTAAACTCTGTTTCAGATGAGCAATAATCATCATAAAAATATGTTGTAAAGTGATGATTACTTATATTTAACCAATGTAAACATTCTTTTTGTGGCTTGGTATAAGTTGGCTATGATATTTGAGAATTTGCTGCAATATTTTCATCATGATTATATAGAATGAAATCCCTGTGTACAAGTGGAGGTTCTTTAAATTCGTCTTTAAACTCATTATGATCATCACTCTCAAATTGAGCACAAGAGAGGTTAAAATTTCCCTCTAATGAATCATGTAGAGGATGGTATTCTTGTTGAATTGGAACTTTGGGGTTCTCATTTTCTATTTCAAGAACAAGATTTGACAAAATAAATTCACATCTTTGATCAAATCTTTCTTCTAAATTCATTTCTCTATTGTCTTGGAAAAATATTAGGGAATTTAGTAGATTAGCACCATTTTCATGAATATTTCTTTCAATGATCTGAGCTCACTGTATTAACTCTTTCTAGATGCACTTTCCCTCTTTCTTTAATAAAAGTATCAAATTCATGGACAAGGAATTTTCATAAAAACTAAGAATGATAATCTCTTTTGAAAACATTTCTTGAGGAATATCATGAAGAAATTTCATGAATATGAAAGTGAAATCTTTCACTGTCTCTTCCTCATTCATTTGTATTTCAATCAACTTTAAGAAAAGAGAATATGGATCTTTCCTTGAGAAATATTTCTAGACAAATAAATTTTCTAGTACATCCCAACTAGTGATGGTTATAGGAAACAATGAATAATATCATTCACTAGCATCTTCCTTTAGAGTTAATATAAATAATTGACATGCAACATCATTGTCATCCACATTATAAATCTCACAAGCACTATAAATTTAACTGAATATTTCAATTCATCTTCTAAATTATTTCCGAAAAACATGGGATACTTGTCCATGGAAATATCTGGCAAGGGATTAACTTCTCCTTGCAAATTGAGTGGACTTATGTGCAACCATTTCTTTCTCTAGGTACCTTCTCCTTTTATTGTAACTTAAACAATTTCTGTTGGGCTTGATGGGGAAGGAAAAATATCTTCAAAACATGAAAGAAATTCCTCGTAGGAGGCACAATATAGGTCTTCTTGAAATTCTTGAATCTTTTTGGTGGAGTTACCAAGGTATTTTTCTTCAAAGTATAGAGTTTAATTGATGGAGTTACCAGGGAGATCATCCTCTTGGATCTTGGATGGTTCTTTGGTTATAAAAAAGTTGATATAATTGAGTTGTGACCGAAATTTCAACAATATGTCTTCAAGGCCATTTAGTGCTCCTTGAACAAGGTTTCCAAGAACCCAGTTCAAATTGAATCAATCACTAGATCTTCTTTCAAAACTTCAACCAAACAACTTCTAGTTTTCCAATAACATTTGATCCTAAAAAATATCATATTTCTTGAAAACAAATCGCTTCCCAGTGGAGTCGCCCTGCATTTTTATAGAGGTGGTACTCCTCTCTAATATGTTAGAAGATCCTTTGTATAGTTCTGCAATGAATGCAAAGGATGAATGATAAAGAGAAAATCTCGAAAGATCTCCCAATAAAGATTGTATATACAAATGTACAACCCTTATATATAGTTATACAAATATACCCTTATATATAGTTATACAAATATACATCAGATCATTTAAAGAAAAGAAAGGACAAAGTGTGTTATCATATATTTGTGTCTACAAGGTTTTGGAGTCTCCTTTCCACAAACATTTTTCCTTTCTTGTAAAATAAAATGAACCTAGAATCTACTATAACTTTTGCAAGATGAAGTAAAAATATAAAAGTATTCAAATAACTTTAAATAATAACTTCATTACAACTAAAAAACGATTTTGATGAAAAATACATTTGAAATCACATGATTTCAACTCAAGTATGAGAGATCACTAATGTAATTCCCTGAAAAAGTTCTTCGTAGGAGAAATCTATAACAATATCCTAACATGGCAAGTTCAATATTGTCTGGAACAAGAGGACTAGAACAACTTCAACAAGGTCTCAATGACAATTACATGACTTGAAATGAATTTCATATACGTTTTACAAGCATCGATTTCACTCCTTCGGACTTGAAATGTTATAAGATGATTGGATATTTCTAGAGAAATAACTGCTCATGCCCAAATCTTCTTGTTTTCAATACAAACATGGAAGATTTGATGGAAAGAAATAGAATGGAAGAAGACGTAGTGAGAAAATATTTAGTAGGCCAATTCATAGAATCTTGGAAATATAGACCTTTGTTTCTTCCAAAATCTTCACCACTGGAGAAACTTTTGATTGCCAACCTCTTCATGGTGCCCTTTCTTGCCTTTTTAAAATATGCTCTCATTGCACTTGTAGTAGTGTTGACACACAAATTTGACAGGTTGTCAATTGGAATAACAAGTCAGATTTGGGGTTGTCTAAATAACCCAAGCCGTTTGGTGTAACCTGTTCTGACGGGT
>CBVK0105738806.1:0-10038 GCA_900067695.1 Picea abies
CATATTAAGCTAATTTCAAAGTACTGTCAGAATTTAAAGAATTCCTTACAGTTTACTATCGAGCTCAAACTTTAACAGCTTGTTGGTCGTACTGCCTAAGTATGGCCTGCTCACGGCTTGTTCTGCTACTGAACAATCCAGCCCTGTTCTAACTGTCTGGATGAGTCCGTACAACCCTTCTCACACCCTCCTTCAGCGCTGAACGGACTGTCCCAGCTCGGCCTATAGCTGGCAGCTTGGTATGATCTGCTCCTTGACCTTCTCCTTGTTGCCACAAGCTTCAGAAATCGCCCTCTTAACTGCTGCTCAACTTATCCCAAGTCGATCCTCTCTTCCTCAGCCCAAAAGCAGCCCAAGCTCTGTCTTTCTCTCACTTGGTCTATCTCACAAATGAGAATAGTGCATGTCCTCTCACCCTCAACCTCCTTTTATCTCCCTTAGAATCCCCCCATTCATCTTGAGATGTGTGCCCAACCTTGGGCCTCAATGGTTGAGATTGGGGCCGTTGGACCCCAATCTCCTCTAGGTGGTGCGCCTCCCTTTGGACAGGGTCCCACACTCCACTAGTATCCTCCATGAGGTGCGCCCTCTCTCCTTGGGCCCCACATTCCACTCAACAATCAATTTTTGCTGCAAGCCTAATTTAAACTTAGGCTGATGTGGGTCAATTTAAGTGTCCACCAACATGCCTATGACACATATGCCTATGTTGAGACACCTCATGAGCTAAAAAAACTAACAAAAAGTGCCTCCAAATGCGTGGAAGCTCCTCCATGAGGGTTTCTTCTTGTCTTCAACATGCCTTTTCCACCTCCTTGAAGAGAGCATTCATTGTCAAGTGGGCCTTTGACCAAGCCCAATTGCAAATTAGTGCTTCATGGCACCCTCCTAAGTAGGGCGTTTCTCCTTTTATGCTTGTTAACCCTTTTGTTTACCATGTGTTATGCTCTGGACTCTAAATATGGTAGGGTATTCATGTTCTAGGGCTCTCTTCCTTCTCATATCGTCCATCAATGTGGTCCCAAACCTTGGTTTCAACCTAGGTTTAAGGCTCACCATCAATGATCCAACAAAAAGGTAATATAGTCCTTGTAACCTCGCCTCAAGTTATGTGTCAAGTGTGCCCAAATGGAACGTCTTGGTGAAATGTGCCTCTAGAAAAATCTTCTATCTAGTCACTAATACTCCACACACTTGCCCTTGCCTAGATGATGAAAATTGCTCATGTAAGATAGAACAAGGTGCATAGCCTCCAATCTCTCCCCACAACCTGTAACAACCATTGGACTCCAAGGAATCTTTTGCTCTGCATGAGAGAGATGAAAGCTCATAAAATGACCCAATATTTTCAAGGGGTAACAAGATGAAAAGTGTCAAGTTGGTGCCAACCCAAGCTCGCTCAAATCTGATATCTTTCAAATCATGGGTATTGTGAAGGAAAGAGGTGTCATGAGCATAGGGTCCAAAGAAATAAGGCGAAGAAGGGGGCATTCACCTTCTTCTTAACAAACTGTGAGCAAGATTTTGATTAATGAATTTCATCTCCTCTTGCATGTTTTTGAGGTTAGTGATTTAGATTGAAGTGTGAAGGTGTTCTCGAGTGAGATTCAGAGATTGTGGAGGTGTCCTTGAGTGGGATTTGGGAAGAGCAAAGTTATCAAATAAGATGACTCCACCTTTAATGAAAGATTGGTTTCATATCTCTTGTGAGTATATCTCGTGTGATGCATAGTGCTTTCACCAAACATGGCCAAGTTTATGGTTTGCTTATTGATTGTCACGAGTGCAAGGTCTTGAGCGTCTTTGCCACTTGTCATTTTTGGAAACTATAATTCAACAATAATGTGGGATTCAAGTTCCCACCTATACTACTTGTGTATATATTCTTTTACAATTGGATTTGAGTCTCCTTGTGTTTCCTTCATTGGTGTCAAATAGGTTCTTGTGAAGATGTATTTTTAGAGGCTATATTGTTGAAGCAGGATACTTCATTTGCTTCGCCAACACTAAAGAGGCTTAGGTGAAGGATTTTTTGAGGCCAAAGTTCTTCTAATGGACTCTTAATTGAGAGCTTATTTGCACTTTGTCATGGTTAGGTTGTTTTGTCAGCGTTGGTTATCATTGTATTCCCCACACAATTAAACATTTTTTTTCGCGACTATTTATATTTATTAAAAACTCGTTGCGGCTTTACGTGTATAACATTCATTACATGTTCTAGAGAAAAAATATCTTTGTTCAGAAAAAAAATTCAATACGCCCACAAAATCACCATGCCAACATAGCCTAATCTGCCTACTCCTAAACATGTAAGGATCTTGTCTAATAAACTGTCATAAACATGAAGAACCTAGAATTTTAAAGCCCTAATCGGGCACTATCAACTGATTTGACCTGAGTCACGGGGCTAGAATTCTTTGTGGTGTGCCTTGAGTATGCATGTTGGCTAAGAGCGACCAGAAGCATGTCTCGTAGGGGGAAATTGACAAAGTTAGAGAGTGGACCTAGTAACTTTTAAACTTTAATGAGAGAAGCCTCCAAAACTAGATATTTCATATTAAGAAAGGTTAGAGTACAACGTGATTCCTACTCCCAATCACATAGAGCCAATAGATGCTTCACAACTTCCATTTTATACTTGGAAAGTTTTCCAAGGAAATCCTTGGGGGGAAACCAAAGGGATGCTTGCCCACATTTTTGGATGGCACCTACAAACACGACATTAACCAAATGCCTACCATGCTGGTGACGGCTAATTGAGCTAAACCCTTGGGCTATCTTCCAAATTATAGCCATCCCTTACCGTATTGGAATCAATAGTTTGAGTCTCATAATGTGTCTTCCAATTCTCTACTCTAAGCGTTGAGAAAGTGACATTCCCATGGACCTCTATGATATCCTTCTCACATTAAGGAAGACATTGCTTCATAGCTCATACTCCCCCTACTAGAATGTCACAACAACATAAAAAATGCTCTATGATGGGGTTTCTTGTTGAGTGACATATGTCAAAACTCCAACACCAACTAATCGACAAGACCTAGAGCCCTAACAAGTAAAAAAGCTAAGAACAAATATCCTACCCAATTAAACATTAATAGGGGATTATTGTAATGTGTGTTGGCCTTTTTTAACCACATTTTGTTGAGATTCACAAGAGATAGAGAGAAGATAAGGTAAGATGGTTTTTTTAATGTCCAACGAATGACCATAAAAGTAGGTCAATGGGAACATTGAGTACACATATCGATACAAAGTGGGAATGTAGAAATGACTCCTAAATAAAGCAAGAAGTAGAGAGTAAGTCAACGAAAGTGAGTTGATGCCCTAATCTAAGATTTGAGCATAGTTCTGAAAGCTAAAATCACAAATTTGGCAGAGATGGACCTAGAATGTGGAATACAAAGAGCGAGAGCAACACGAGCTCCGCTAGTAATCACTCTCCTATCATTCGAGGCCAAATGGAGGAAACTTCAGAAAAAACGCTATCTAGAAGAGGAATTAGAAGATAATTTGGATTGTGCATTGTGTTGTTGTCGTGGCAGTGTTGCCTATTGTTGAAGTGGCCTCTCGTAGTTGCTAGTGTGGGGTTTGGAATGACCATGCCCTTGGGGTCATTTAGAAGTGGTGATAATCCCCCAAGCTTGCATTGATCTAGAGTCAACCACTGTATTGCTAATGATCCATCTCTTGGCACCCTTGGTAAAAGGGAGCACCGGGAAGGAGGTAATCCTCTAGTAAGGATTTTGGTCTGCCAGA
The DNA here is from genome assembly GCA_900067695.1 of Picea abies. NCBI lineage: Eukaryota > Viridiplantae > Streptophyta > Pinopsida > Pinales > Pinaceae > Picea > Picea abies. The sequence continues at coordinate 3,760 of CBVK0105738806.1, forward strand.
GAGTAAGGGATTGAAATATGAGGGCCTCCTGCATGTAAAGAGTGAAGTAACATTGGTTGGTGTATATGAAGAAATTGGAAAGTGCCTTGTATGATTGGTCGATATGGTGATAGATCATGCATACATCATGATCTATCATAGAGAAATAGGGTACCAAGGGGGGTGCATAGATCATGCTTACATTGATGGCGGGTGTGCAATTGTCTAACAATAATCTCACCCCTCAACTCAATGAAATGTTCTGCATAAAGGGCTATTTTCAGGAATAACTTGCTTGATGGATTTGTTTAAGTGATTTGTGTAATGCTTGTAAATGTCGTCCTGATGATCTTGTTTAACTCTTTCATATTAGGTAGGAGATGACTAGTTGTATTAAGTGAATACTTGAATGGGGGGAGGTGCTCCATTGAGATGCCCATAGATGCCAAAAGATCCGAAACCCCCACAAATCAACCGCAAACCAGTGCGAGGTGATAGCAAAGAAATGGTCTCTGATGAGTAGTAGGCTATGCATGGGTATTGGTCTACCTTGCCACAATGTTTACATAGCCCCAAACATGATAGAGGAGTGAGACTAGGTTGAAAATGGTGTCGAGGCAAAGGGGACGAGCTCCAAACTTAGCAAGGATGATAGGCGTGGGGCCTATCTGTTTGTATTTGATGAAATGTCGCAGGAGACGAGGACATGGAATAAATGGGGTCATTTTAATTTGAGCATTCACCACCTTTTGGGCTTCTTGGGCTCTCTAAGAGGCTTCCAACTAAGTAGTAGGATGAGCCATTACGACTTGTGCACTTATCTCTTCTTCCAGAGCACTGATAAAGAATTCCTTGCAAAAAGCATCAGACATGCCTTCGGTGTGGATGGTTAGTTGCTCAAAAGCTGATATGAAATCTTCGACTGTACCATATTGTTTAAGCTTGGTCAATTGTCCCAAATAATGAGTGTCAGTTTCAAAGTGTTCATAGAGGTCTGAGACAAGTTGTGTCCAAGCAATATAACCTTTATGTGATTTCTTATGCCATTGCGACCATTGTCAACATTCAAGATCCAAATATAAGACGTGCATGTGAAGTTTCATCAAGTCATCTATGATGCCATGCAGGGAAAAGTAATGTTCCATCTGAGTGACCGATCTTGTGGGGTCGGATCCATCAAATTTGTTGAGATCAACTTTAGGAAGTTTGTGCCACATCTGAGTCATCCGATCATGAACAAGTGGGGTGTAGTGATGCTAAGTGGGATTGGATGATTTAGCCCCTTATGGGATCGTTGGTTCAACTAGTGATAACCCAAGGATTGTGAAGTGAGGATTTGAGTTTGTATTGCCATGAGTTTGGAGATTTGGTAAGGTAGTGACTCCAGGTTGGCTAGCTTGTCACGGATGGCATCAAGATTTTGCTGAGTATAGGAGTGGTTGCAATCTATCTTGTGTTGCCACTCATCACACAAAGTTTCTAGAGAGGAGGCTTTGGTGGATAGCTCTACGCCTTGAGTGGTAGCCATAAAGATGTGGGTCCACAAGAAAAAAGGTGTTACTGTGGAGTGGTACCATTGTGATTAACACTGTGTCCTGGGTTTGTTGAGATAGATGCCTAGTAGTGGTGTGGGTGGGTTCACCAAAAAGACTTAGTACATAGTGATACTACAACGATGAAATCGACAGAAGGATCCTGTTGAGACAGGTCTCAAATAAGGGTGTGGGCAGGACCCAAACTTTCTTTTTTGTGGCTACTCTAACGAGTTGTACTCATGCTTGAATATTACCATGTTGATAAAATTCCAAAATTCTCAGTATTGCAATTTATGTAGGAATTTCATGGACTAGCGACAAAGGATCAAGTTTCTAGGGTCCCGACGGCAAGGGAGTGCTTAGTGCTATAGCTCTTTGATATATGTGCAGTGTCCAAAAGTAGTACTTGATCCAATTTCTCAGGGCACCAACTAAGGAGGCTCGATTGTACTCTTATTCGTATTATCGGATGACCCATGTACTAGAGAGTAATATTCCAGAGTGTAGTTCTTGGTGCACTATAGTAGCAAGACGGTCGATCGGATTATCTAAAGTTGGTTTCGGGTAACCTAGGGGACTTCTGATATACCTGAGGGTATGTGGAAGTGAAATTTTGTATACAGGTGCTATTTGATTCGGTACTAACATGGGTTACAAGGGTGTCCAACCAGGTGAAATTGCTTGTATTTCCTGCGTGTATTCTTTCCCTACTGCAGATTTACCTGCTGAACGACAGATCATTGTGTTATTTATAGATGCCGGAATATGTCTCTAGCTGCTAGCATAAATTTTTTTCTCTAAACATTTTGGCTCAGGAAAGTGCTCTGATACCACTTGTGTTCTTTATTAGCAATATAGAAGATTCAGAGCAGAATTAATGGAATATAACAAGATTTATAACTGCAATAGGCAATTGTAGAAGAACCAGAATACCACAAAAAGCAATATCTTTACTGAGAAAGCAATGTTCACTTGCCACTTCGAGGGGGCAACCAATAGAGCCCCAATTACAATATGCTTCAGAAGACATCTCATTACATTGCTTCTACTTTTTTTTTATATACTTTCTATTTAAACTCCTAAGAACTTTCTAGTAAACCTTCTTACAATTATTGCTTTCACACTATATCTACAGCGTTGTCTAAATGTTCTACGTTTTGGTTCTTTTCGCCTGAATTCGGCGACTTAAATCTGCTTGAAATCACAATTTTCTGCTGTTTAAATTGCATTTTTGAATGCATAAATGGATTCAGCGTGCTGAAAAACCCCTGGAGCACCCGGATTATACAGAAATAACGACTCAGATCTGCAGATCCAACAATCACTTGCTGGATTTTGGGCAAATATCACCGGGAAATATCCCCAGAAAAGAACCAAAACGTAGAACGTTTAACCTGCGGCTATATCTACTACTTGAGCCTTTATTTAATGAAGATGGCCTCAATATATTGCAACTTATCTACTTAGAGGGGTTAGGGTATGACCCTAACACTGCCAAATAAGGCGGCACTGTTATTCCAAAGCTGCGAGTACTAGAAAGTTTGGGGATTTTGGGTTCAACTTCATAGCAGTATAGGGGACATCAAATCACTTCCGATGTACCATCTCTCACCAAGTCCAGGGATAGAATCACATGTACAGGATGAGAGTGATCTCTAATTCACTGAATAACCAAACTCGAAGTTCTCAGGGAGTGTGCTAACAGGGCCCATTACCTTAGACCATAAAAGGGGTAGAGGGAATTTATAGTAGATAGTAGATGAGATACATTATAATATATATTTGATGTAATTTTGTTTTTCCTATTCAGTGTTGACTTGGCAACTACTGACAGTTAATGTATGATGTATCATTTGACATCTAATAGATCATATATATGGTTCTTCTCTTCATATTTACGTGGCAATGTGGTTATTTGATGATGTTGTCAGTTTATGCTTAAATTTCAATGAAAAAAATAATATAGTTTGCAATTTTTTATTCTTGCCAATTGTTTCTGATCTATTGTTGAGTTTTTCTCGAGTTGATGACCCCCACTGCATTATTACCAAGTCTGAGTTTTGCAACATTGTTTCATCCTACCCAAGGCCTTTCTGAGTGATATGTGAAAAGCCTTCATTCTGTAGTGGGTTTTGGTCCCGTTCATTCAGAATGGCCCAAACTTCCTTGCTGGACTGTTTGTTCAGATCTCAAACTTGCATTGTTGCCGCCTTGAAGCATGCTTGTATGGAAAACATCACAAGCACTGCATAAACTGCTCATATAGCAAAAATTATTATCAAGAATAAGATTGAAGTACAGCTCAGATAATGGAGGTAAAAGTTGAAGGCACAAAAATAGGGCACCTGCACACCCAAGTGGCTCTAATTTCTTACAAGTGGGTTTTTACAAAAATACAATTATTGAAATATAATACTATAAAGAGCTAGGACTAAAAAATTGTTTCAGAATAGCTTATGTAAACAGAGTTTACTAGCAAAATAAAGATGTTTTTAGGCACACAACACAACAGTTGTACAAAACAATTTGCAGGAAATCATATGGGCCATGAATGTGATATCAATTCTAGGATTTATAATGTGCTTAGAAAAGCTATTGGCAGAGAGGTACATGTTGTCATGATCTGGGGTTTAATATCGATCCTTAATATTGTGTCATGTACAGTTTACATATAGAGGGAAACATGTTTTATTCTTTAGGTATAGGGTGGAGTGCTTTATTGGCATGATGCTTTTCTGTACTAAGCTTTGGGAGCATGCGTGAAAATGGTCCTAAAGAAGTACGTTGGAAAATGCAAGCAAGCAACTATTTGACACCCGGATGGAAGAATAATTGTCAGAAAAATTAAATAGATTGATTAAGAAACAGTTGAATGACTTTGAATAGTTGGCATTCAATTTTCCTCAATGGTCCCTTTTCTATAACTATGTCTTTTATTTTAACCACTAATTATTAATATAATAACCAACCTATGGCTCTATAAATTTCATTTCCTTGAGCTTAGTTATACAGGAAGTTTCTTGTGTACTGATAGCATTGAATTCTGTGTATAATTCTTTCATTCTCAAACATTTTATATACTGATTCTGTGGTGTCCTCTTGTAAGTTATTGCTATGACATTTTGTTGGCTATGGTTAGGCAATTAATAGTTAGAAACTAAGCTTTCTTGAAAAACTACTAGTATCAAGCACATTTGAATTTGTCTGATAAATTTGAATTTGCTGCAGGTGGCAAATAGACCGAATATTAGCTGCACCTGTGGAGGTGACTTATAAGTGACTGCAATATACGTGCCATGGGTGATTTAGGAAATCAACAAGAGCATAGAGGCAATACATAACAAAAGCAAACAGGTGAAGTATTCACCACTGTGCTCTGCTTCCTGCATTGCCATCTGAACCTGTATTACTTGCAAGTTGAGGTTCTGACCCTATATATTATTTGTAGATACTTGAGGGTGTGACCCTTTATATTAATTGTAAATACTCGAGGATGTAAGGCTTTGGTCACTCTATTTTAATCCAGGGGATTAGTCTTCAAGGATAGAAGCAGTTTCTGTCATTAATTAAGGTGGGAGGAGAACATTGTTTCTCCAGAATATCTCTGTTGGTGTTTGGCAAGATGATTTCTCGAAGTCCGAAAATGATGAGACAATACTTGAGCCTGGCAGGCAGGCATGCTAGATACTATCTACATATCTAAAGAATAAGAGGCTGAAGAAATGCATACTCGATGGATGGGTGCAGGATTAATAATTGGCTTCTGGGTGACCATACTTTGGATGTATATTAAAGAAAACATTGTGGAGTTCCTCTCCATTATTATTATTTTTTGAGGAGCAAAGTTTCTCTCCATGTCGTTGCTCTCTTTCTGCCAATTTCTAGCTTATTGAACATGTGATAAAATGGTGAAGACTGAATTTAGTTAGCTTATTGAACATGTGATAAAATGGTGAAGACTGAATTTAGTCTTGGCATGTAATGGGAATGCCATTTCTATTTGGAGCTGGCTTTCTGATTGGGTTTCTAGAATTTGTTTGTGGTTATGCTTTACCCTGTAAGTTTCCTGACAAATCAAATGACAATGGCACATGATATCTGACTGCTCAGCCTCTGGATGCAGTGCCAAGAGACCGTGCAGGGATCGGCAATATAAGCTCAAACAGTTGCTGCTGGTAATCTGTCCTAGCATTAACTTAACCCTGTGATCTTGTTTTCACAACTAAACTGATGCATAACTGCTCTCATGCTTTGACACTTTCTTTTTAGTTCCTAGAGTCCAGTATTGTATTAGCATGCACAACATCAAGATCTACCATTTGATCATGCGGATTCTTGTATTAAGCAACTGTAGGGCTACTGCACACTGTTGATCAATACTTCTACGTACTTATTGCATATATAAAGCACAACTGTAATGCATGCTTCAAACTAAACACAAGTTTATTTGAAGTGGTTGTCCATGCAAGCTTACAATCAAAGCCATTGCAACAAACATGATTTCTGGCTTTGATCAGATCTCTGAATGTTGGCAATGTGGCCAGAAGATACACTACACATTTCCAAATCCATTCTCTAAGATAATTGTAAGCCCTAGAAATGGTGATAAGAGAAAAATAGGCACAAAAGATATTTCATTGAAATTACTACAATAAATAATTTTTGAGAGAATATTAATGTGAAATGAAATCCTAATTGACTGTGGTAGTAAGACTTTGCAAGTATTATGGACATTGCATAGATAACAACCACAAACAAAGAGGGC
>CBVK0105757883.1:0-13398 GCA_900067695.1 Picea abies
TCTTGAATTCCTTCCATGTAACATTCTTCTCTCTGATGTGTTGCACTTGCACAAGTTGATCCCACCACATGGATGTCTTTCCTTTCAGCTAATAAATAGAAATTATTTCTTCCACATGAGAAGAATAATTATGCAGTTGGAAATATTTTCTCATGCCCAACGGCCATGTCTCGGCATATTCATCTTTCTTGTGCTCTCCATCAAAGGTAAGAGGTTTGATATTTTTCATTTATCCTCTCAATTCATCCACCCCGGACCTCTTATGCTTCCTGACATGGGATGGACTTGAGTTGTTATGTGCTCTCCTTTTGGATTGTCTTTGAGACTGATGGTGATGTTTATTATCACTCCTTGATCTTCCTTTTTCCTCAGGGGTCATGTGGCTTCCTGATTTATTCGAGCCAATATCCTTATCCAACTTCTTTTAAATTATGTCCAGACTCTACATTAACTTCATATTGAAGTCTTCTCATTGCTCCTTGGATTTCATAAGCCTTTCATTATCAACCTTGTGATTTTGGACATCTTTCTGCAAATTTCTAGTGGTCTCCACCATATTCATGTCGACATATTTTCCTTCTCCATGCCCATTGGAGTTTATTCCTTCCATACCCAAATGGACATTCATTCCTTTGATATCATCTTCTTGACTGTAAGCCTCTTGTGCATCATCCATCTCTATGCACTTTGTGATAACTCTATTCTGTTTTGACAAATGTTAATTCTGCAAAAATGTGTAGCCAACAGAACTCTGTCAAGCTAATTGTTCTCAATAATTTCATGAAAACATGAACCATTCTGATTCATTAATATATCAGACTTATTATCTACTGATTTCCTAAGAAATCAATTGTTCAAATCCAATTTCTGGGTGAACATTTATCCTCTATTGTTCAAGACCTTTCGAATGCCTACTTCCATGCTCAATTCTGAGTTTTGAGCAGGAAGTTATGGATACTTGAACACTTTGTCTTTTCAGTGATGCAATCCACGTACATGGATTCTTCCATCTCAAAGCCGAATTGGCTCTTGGATCCATGTTGGATCCTCTCTTCAAGTTTACAAGCCTTATGTACTTCGTTAGGTGTAGGTCTGTACAAATCAAAAAAACCCATGGGCCCCTTCTCTAAGCCCCTCTATGTTTTCAAAAACAATTTTCGAGCACTAGCCCTTTTTCTTCAGCCCCCTGAATGCATGGGACCATGGGCGGTGACCGAATGCTCACTTCAAGATGCTTATCATGTGCTTCGGGCCTCTGGGGCTTTGGAACTTCGAGCTTCAGAGGTTTTCCTTTCACCTCACCTCATTTCCTCTGAACGTCGAAGTAGCGAACTTTCGAACAACTGCTTCTTCGGAGCTCTGACTCTTCAGAGCTTTGAGCTTCGGAAGATCTACCTTCATCACAATCCATTTCCTTCAAACGCCAAATCTCTGAAGTTTCAGAGTCTTATCAATAATCACACACCAAAGGGGTGCTACGTGTCAAAAAAAAGGAGTGTACACGTGGCCAAACTAACAGGTGACACATGTCCCAAGCAATGGTTGGCATATGTTTGGTTCTCATTGGCACAAAATACATACCAAAGGCATGAAATAGATTGGCATGTGGCATGCATATAGTGGTCCACATCACCTTATGTGATGTCGGTATGCCACGCCACTTCAGCATTATGTGACTTTGGAATTTCAGGCTTCGACAAACTTCCCACTAGAACTTAACTTTTCTCCTAAATGTCGAACTGGCGAACCACCAAAGTCTAGTTAGAAACCATGCACTAGAGGGGTGTCATGTGGAAGAACACAAGAAGTGGACACGTGGCCCAATCCAAGGGGTGACACGTGTCAAGTTTTAATTGGCATGAACAGTCTTTGAAAAGCACAAAAATCGGTGACACATGGAAAATGTCCAACATGCCCACATCACTCTAGGTGACGTCATCATTCTACATCACTCTCGTGCTTCGTGACTTCGTAACTTCGGGCTTCGAAGGTTTTCTCCTTATCCACATCATGAAACCCCCAGACCACCAAACTGGTGAACTCATTGTGTAGTACACATTCGGAGCTTCGGGGCTCTGCTACTTCGGAGCTTCGATCTTCGGGATTTTTCTCTGTAACATCCCTCAAAACTTCAGAATGTCGAACTCCCGAACAAGTCCATGTCACTTTTGGTGACGTCATCAAGCCACGTCATTTGGGCACTCTATTACTTCGGCATTTCAAGCTTCAGAGGATTTTACAACTCCTTCCTTCATTTCCTCTTAACATCGAACTTCTGAAATTTCTGAACCTTCCTTAGTTCTATTGTCAGCAATATGGTGCTGACACATGGCCCCACCGATGAGCGACACATGTCAGGTTGCAATTGGTACTAAGAGCCTGTTAAAAGTACACAACAAGGTAACACATGGCATGTTTAGGGTAAATTCACATCACTCTGACATTCCGGAGCTTCGGACTTCAGAATATTTTACCTTATAACACTTCAAAATACCTAGATGCCAAACTAGTGAATACAACGATCCCCAAAGCTCGGTTATCAAACCATTAATGTAGTGTCACGTGGCCCCACTGATGGGTGCCACGTGTTAGGTCCCAAATGGTAATAAAGGCATGTCAAAAGTACAAAAACAAGTGACATGTGGCAGACTTAGGGTAGGTCCACATCACCCTAGGTGACGTCATCATGCCACGTCATATCCGACGCTTCGAGACTTCGGCACTTCGGGCTTCGGGAGATTCCATTCCAGCACACCTTATAACTCCTGAATGTTGAACTTCTGAACAGGTCCATGTCACTCCGATGCTCTAGGACTTCAGAGGATTTCGTTGTTGAACACCACACAACCCATGGACTGCTGAATTTCAAACATTGTTTAATCTGCAGACACATGTCCCTAGAAATGGATGGTCTGGATTGGTTCCAGACTTTGGGACTTCGGAGCTTCGGGCTTCGGCAGTTTTCTCTGCTATAGTTTTAAAACGTTCAGAGGGATGAAGTCCTAAGGACTTCAGTTCTTAACCTTCATGCACCTTCTCTGGATCTAACAGTTGTAAGGGATCTGTCCCCTTCCGAACAAATCCAATGGCCCAAATTTTAAACATTTTGTGGTTCCAAAACCACAGTTACTGTGGTCTCTTTTCCTTGTTGACTTTCTTGAACCATTATACCTCTTGAGATTCTAAACACGTCCAAGGTGTTCTCTTGGCACTTAGGGACGCTCTAAAATTTGAATTTTGTCCCTCTTGACAACAATTCCTTCTAAATTTTTGATTCAATAACCACTTATACGGCCCAATTCAGGCTCAATGTTGAGAACTAGGCTCTAATACCAATTTGTAACACCCCCATTCATCTGTTGGGAAATGTCACTTGAAATAAATAATAAAAATTCTCACTTTATTTCTGATAGTCAAAATTTTCCATACCCAGGCATAGACATGTTGGTCTATGGCACATAGAGATCTTTGCAGAACATCATACATATAAACTTAAACAGATAATATGCATTCTACTAATACACAATTTAATGTGTAAATCGCAACAATCTTCTACAAACAACTACACATGCAACATTATAAATATCAAGACATGTACATGATACACAACATAAAAATTAACATAGAAATGGTACTTATCTTTTTATGAATACCACCAACTGTGTGTAGACCTTCCACGAACCTCCCAACCTTAGACCACATTGCTCCAAGCTATCAACAGTGGGTCACCCTCGAGCTGGGACTAAACTCCACCTAGGTAAAGGGAATCCTAGGCTAGGTTGAGGTTACAAAGTCTCCATGGAGGATTATGTCCCCAGGAGTCCACTCACATCCATAGCTTATAGTCCCTCATTCCCCACATGTCTATCCCACCCCAGGGAATGTGACCCTTCTCTGCTCGATAGTCCTTCGACTGCCCCACTCCCCTTACAGGGCTTCAACAACAGGTCGTATAGGAAGTCTCAAAGCACTACAACTTTGGTGAGGCTCCCTCTAGGAAAATTACTTCCCCAACAACCTCTCTCACCTGGAGAGAGTTTCTCACACGCCTGAAAACCTGCTTCTTTAGTCCAACTCCCACGCCAATCCAGTCAGGGTAATCAAAGAAACAAAATTGGGTGTGGCTTTGGTAATGACAATAAGCCACACCAGTCTAGAGAAAAACGTGGGCAGCAACTGCAAGATGGCTAGGGTGTGATATGGTGCAAGCACTGCACAGTTGTGTTGTGCTTCACATGATTAAAACATGGTAGCTTCACGGGGTTTTCAGTTTTGAGATCTTGAAGAGGTAAACGATGGAGGAAATGGTTGGTTATGTGGATGCTCAGTGTATGAGTGTGTGAGTGCGTGAATGCGTGGGAATCATGGAAATAATGGCAGAGCGAACCCCCCACAACAAGTTGATTCCCCACATAAAACCGCATGTCCCAAATTAGACACCTGTCTTCATGAAGTTGCATGAGCTCCACTTATCATTTGTTCCCCTTCCCACATGAACTTAGGATAACTTCAGTTATTTTTCAAACCTTAGTCTTTAGGAAATAATAATATAATAGTATTCCCTTAGAGATAAGACCTCTAGTTTAGCCCTTTTCCTAGTCTCTTAGCCTCTTCCCTTTCCCTACCTAGTGGAGATTAGTCCCCCATAACTCTTTCTTCGTGGTAGGTCTACACGCAGCGATGTATTAATATTAATGATTTGAGTATTTACATATACAAAAATAGGCTCATTGGCCTTAGCATCTAAGCTCTTCGGCCTAATATTCACATAAGCCTCCCAACTTATAAACACTTGGCACACCTGCCTATAACATAATTATAATTCAGTAGGGACTTGGCCTTGGGGTATTATAGCAACCATCTTGGACCTTTATCTTAATTGTCAACAACAATATTTACAAATCTTGAGTGTAGCGCATAAATTCTACTTCATTGTACATAGAAAACATATTTACCATAATCACATGCATAAGCATTCACTTGTCGAGCCTTGGCCTTGGGCTTTGCACTAAGAATATATACAAACATATTTACATTATTTACACATTAGATCATTTATTTAAATCACATCATTATAATCACTTATTTATAATGTAAGCATAATCTAATATAATACAACTAAAGGGTCAAAATTGAGGTATTACAAATTGTGAAGAGAATATTGATTTAACTATGAGAAACAACTCACTACAATATATACTATGGTGATTGCAACCAACAACGAAGTTTGTTAAGATACAATATGTATGTGTAAATCACTCTTGTGAGTTGAGGAAATTCATTTTGAATGAAATGTATAATGTTTCATTTTCCAAATCGCATGTAGACTGTAAGAAGACAATCACAACTATGAGGAAATAATATTTTGAGATAGAAATGAAAAGAGATATAACTAAATACATAGTAGGATGTATGAAGTGGCAATGAGTTAAAGTTGATTGCATGCCTCTAGTAGATGTAGATGTAGATTTGTTACAATCATTGGCATTGCCATATTGAAATGGGAGGTGGTAAATATTGATTTGATCACTAATTTACCAAGAAAAATAAGGCATCATGGTGGTGGTGGATAAATTAACAAAAGGTTTTCCATTTTCTTCCAACCAAGTCTAGACACAAGGCATCACATATAGTGGACAAGTACATTAAGGAAATTTTCATAATGCATTGGATACCTAAGGTTATTATGTTTGATAGAAATTCTAAGTTCATTTCAAAATTTTGGAAAGAATTATCGAGATATTTGGTACAAGTCAAACTTTCAGTATAGCATGCCACCTATAGACCAATGGACAAATAGAAAGAGTAAATTGAGTAATTGAAGACACATCACAAGTATATAATGTGTAAGCCATCCAAGTGGGAAGAGTGATAAAGTTATATAGAGTTAAAAATATTAATCAAGGGTTATTTGTTTGATTCCAAAAGTTGATACACAATAATGTGAACATAAATAATAGCATAATTCATTAATGATGAAGAAATAACTCTATAACATTGTTAGAGGATTTTTTGTGAAAAAGTATGCAATGTGCATATCACGAAACGTTAACCCAACATCCATATAAAGTTAACTAAATGTTAATTCAACATCCAGATAAAGTTTAAGGAAAAAACTTGGCTACTTAGTTATCCTAATTATATAAAGGTTCTTTTTCACAATAATTACACTCCGATGAGGTTTTTTACATGGGAGGAAGCATGTTGGATGAGTCTAAATTAGTCTGGATCTATCAAGTACTAAAGAGGGATCAAATACCTCAAGGTGCAAACCTTTTTTATAGTACATAACTTAGTAAAAGTTTGCACCTCAATCTATTTGATCTCTCTTAGTGCTTGATAGATTCAAAGTTAAGATGGATCTAGGTTGGTTCTAGTCACAAATAGCCATGTCAAAATTTTAAATTATCAACATTATCTATTGTAGATATTTTAAATGAATTTGATCCTTTGAAATTTACTAAGTATCATTTATAATATAAATAGTGCTATCAAGAAGACCACGTCAAAATATACGCAAGGATTAAGGTGAATAATAAAAAAGTAACAATGTTCAATGATGAAGAAGGTGATATTAATAAAGTAATATGATGCATTTAATGAATAATAGATAGATTAAGTAGTGAGCAATCTCAATCTATCTTCTTTAGATTTTCTTTTATCTACTCTTTCCATCTTTCGCATCTTTCATATCAATCATATGAGAAAGGGAGTTGATTTTGAAAACCATTTAAACCTTTAAATTGTTATATTTCAGTGAAAGTCACACCGTGTCTCCCTTGCTTTTGAATATTAATAGTTGTTTTGTCCAACCTCATATGTTCCTCACATTTTATTCACATTCTATTACATAATTTTGATTTTAATGCATTGTATATATCAATGCATTATGTATGTCCTAATACTATAATGGTTTTAATGTGCAAATACTAACAAAGGAATGACACCCAAGCAAACAAACTAGTGGACTTCAAATTATAATTAAGATTTTTTTTTGCAACATCATAGTATGTATTTTACATTGTGTTATTGTTAAAGTCATTTCACTTGATGATTTTTACTATCTTGCTACTGAAATCAATGCACCGAATCAATTTTCTTGGTATTGTTTGTTCAATTAATGTAGTGGATCATTTTTCACTATATTATCACTGAAATAAATGCACCTTATTGATTTGTGTTATGTCATTGCCAAATTTAAAGCCACTACTTGATTGCTCTAAATAAGTTTTCAACGTATTATCATTGAAATCATTGCACCATATCATTTTTCATTATGTCATTATTGAAATCAATAGAACTACGTGATTGTTTTAAATCATTTTTCACTGTGTCATCACTAAAAATCAATACACCCTATTGTTGTGTGTTATATATTGTTTAAATAAATGTAACTACTTGATGCATATGTGTTATATCATTACTAAAATTAGTGCAATTACATGATCTCTTTAAATCATTTTTCATTGTATCATCACTAAAATCTATGCACCTTAACTCAAATGTAACCTTAAATATAAACATATATACATGAAATCTTGAAAATTAAAGAAGTGTATTAATGTATTCCTTCATTTTTCATGTGTAAGATCGTAATAATTCTAAAAATGACTTTCATTGACATTATTATCTAAAATTTATAGTGTTGCAAGTATCCATAGTGCTTGAGTTCAATTATCCATATTATTGAGCTATACACCTCTATTGAAAATTAAAGAAGTGTATTAATGTATTCCTTCATTTTTCATGTGTAAGATCGTAATAATTCTAAAAATGACTTTCATTGACATTATTATCCAAAATTTATAGTGTTAAAATTTATAGTGTTGCAAGTATCCATAGTGCTTGAGCTCAATTATCCATATTATTGAGCTATACACCTCTATATGCAATTGCATTCCCCTTTAATAATGTCATCATATTAATAATGTCATCATATTACATGATTTTTATATAAATTTCATAATTATTAAATGAATATTAATATAATTATTAAATGAACATTATTATATGTAATGTGAAATATTGAACATTGTTTTATATATAGAATTTCATCATATTATTGTTTTATATACATTATAATGTGGAATATGGAGAAATGTGCATTATATAGAATTTCATCAAATTATTATTGTTTTATATACATTATAATGTGGAATATGGAGAAATATGCATTGTTATATTTCATTATTTGGTTTGGAAAAGCTTACAACTTCGTGCCTTTTATTATTAATTTGTCATGGATTTTCTACTAGTTAAGATTTCCCACCTCCACTTTTTATTATTAATTTGTCATGGATTTTCTACTAGTTAAGATTTCCCACCTCCACTTTTTTAAAATGCTAGATTGTCCATAAGTATATCTTCTTTTGATATGAATGTTTTGTTATGGATTTTTCACTTATTTTTTGTTTGGGAAAGCTTACAACTTCATGTTTTTTCTTATTAATTTGTCATGGATTTTCTAACTAACTAAGATTTCCCACTTCCACTTTTTAAAAATGCTACATTTTCCATAAGTATATCTTCCTTTAATATGAATGTTTTGTCAAGGATTTTCCACCTATCTAAGGTTTCCCACCTTCACTTTTTTTTAAATGCTACACTGCCCATAAATATATGAATGTTTCCTTTGTTTATATTTGTTTGCATAAGCATTAGTGAATGAAAATGATATTTCTAATATCAAAAATTAATTTAAACATTTTATACTAATGAAAATGATATTTCTAATATCAAAAATTAATTTAAACATTTTATACTCAAAATATGTTATTATAGACATGAATACTTAATTAATTTAAACATTCCATATTCGGAATATGTTATTATAAATCAAGAATATGTAATATGTTATTATAAACTCGAATACTCAAAGCTTTGATATCTTTATACATGTTTATATTTTTTTATCTTTTTAGACCCTACATTTCATGAATATTATGCCATTTACTATTTCTAATTTATTGAACCATGTATGTCTTGAGGGTTCTTCCATCTCTAATCTACAATGAATGGGGTTATTAAGCAACATTCAATATTATGGGAAAATGAAGCATATTACATAATTTATAGAATTGAATGGAGTATATATCAAAAAGTGAGAAGTGATAGATTTGTTGTTATCTTTCAAAAAATTGTTACAATAATGTATAGTGGGATGCCACAAATATATGCAGAAAACTCATTATAGAGGTTACCATATACTATTTAATTTTGTGTAGCTCATTCAATTAGCAATTACATATAATAATCCCCCAGATTGGGTGATAGGGAAGTGTTAAAGGGATGAGACGTCTCTTTGTGGACTGCGTTCACTTGTCCCTAGCCCGACTCTCGAAGACATATATGGTGGCACCTCCATTTAACCATGCTCTCATGCTTGATGGTTTAGTTTATGCGCTCATTACGATGTTGTCCTCCCATTCCTCCATGTTTCATCCAACTATATCATGTGTGATCTAGTTGGTTCTATTTCTAGTTATGGCAATGAAGGTGATCATTATGGACCATCTGTGCCGACATCCTGTCACTTCCAACCTTCTCAATTTAAGCCGCCCTCCTCCTTGGCTCAACCCTATGCCACCTCTGATTCCATATCCTACTACTCTACACTCTCGCCCTTCACTAAATTATTTTCTAGCCTCGCCTAACCTCTCCGACCTTTTTGCAGTACTCTAGCTCTCCCCTATCACTCACCCTCGCTCCAGTGTTCTCCCCATGGCACAAGGTGTATCCAATCGCTAGCCAAGAAGGAGAAGAGGAAAACCCACTACCTCTTGAGCTCATTTAAATGTAGCAAAATCAGCTTCAATTTACCAGGCTAGCACCCCTCCATAAATTCGTATCAAAATTGATCTAGGGGAAGAAAACACAAGGGTTCACAAACATTTGATGGAGGAATAAGTCGTGGATGTGGCTACATGCGCATAGATTCTCGGTTATGGCTCCTCTCGCACTCAAGACACCACGTATTTCCAAATTGTTGATCTTTACTGGCACATAAAGACTCTCATGTGGCTACATGCGCATAGATTCTCGGTTATGGCTCCTCTCGCACTCAAGACACCACGTATTTCCAAATTGTTGATCTTTACTGGCACATAAAGACTCTCATGGGCAAGTTGTTGGTTGAATGGAACGAGGCCTATAATGAAATTCTTATTTAGCTCGACGATATCCAAGTGCAAATTAAGTTGGTGGATCACAAAATAAATTTGCTCACAAAGAAGCTTGCGAGTTTGGACTTAACCAAGCTTCACTTCACCCAACCTCAGATTTCTACTGTTGATGATCATGTTCTAAAAACTTAATTTTAATTATGCTAGGATTGATCAATTTTTGACTTACCAATCTCAAAGGAAGTGAGGTTATGATCCCTCATCATCATCCTAGATATCAGTATGTTTGGAATACTTATAGTAGTTATTACTATTTAAGCCTTAAACTCTAGCAGCATATGTTATGTAGTTTCATTTTTGCATGCTTTGGGCAGATAAAATACTTTTCTATTACTAATCTAGTTTCCCCAATTGCATACCAGCAACATAAACATTGTATATTTTCTTTACATGTTAATATAAAGTACTCTAAATAGCTTTTAAAAATTACATATAATAATAATTATAATTGTGAAACCATTCACTCATCCCTTACAACCAACATGAATATCATTAACATTGTATGGTGTTGCCATTTCACTAATGGAAACTTTGATATCCTCCATAGGAAGCAAGAACAACATATTTTTTACCATAGCCGAGTGAGACACTGTGTGTATCTATGTCCATTTGAATAGGATAAGTGTGATCTAGACAAAAATATAAGTAAATGTAATGAATCAAATGGGATAATGTGTGAAATATGGAGTTACATAAGTAAATGTAATGAATCAAATAGGATAATGTGAAATATGGAGTTACATATTTAGGCTAAGAGGACAAGATTTACATCTACAAACAACAATGTAGTGTGCATTAAAAATGACAATGTGGAAAGAGGACAAGTTTTACATCTACGTACAACAATGTAGTGTGCATTAAAAATGATAATGTGAAATACAAACAAATATATAGTGTGCATTAAAAATGACAATGTGGAATACAAAGTTACATAATATTTTTAGCAAATATTTATATTTATATTTACATTTACATCAAAAAATTATATATATATATATATATATATATATATATATATATATATGCAACCAACATGAATATCATTAACATTGTATGGTGTTGCCATTTCCCTAATAGAAACTTTGATATCCTCCATAGAAAACAAGAACAACATATTTTTTTACCATAGTCAAGACACTCAGCGTCTATGCCCATTTGAATAGGATAGAGGTGATCTACACAAAAATATAAATAAATGTGATAATGTGAAATATGAAGTTACGTATTTAGGCTAAGAGGACAAGTTTTACATCTACAAACAACAATGTAGTTTGCATTAAAAATGACAGTGTGGAAAGAGGACAAGTTTTAAGTCTACAAACAATAATGACAGTGTGAATATAGTTATATAAATTTTTTTAGCAAAGATTTATATTTGTATTTATATTTAATATCAGATATTTACAATAAATTATTATTATTTTAGTTAGTTTTTGCTATTATTATGATTTTTTATATAATATTTTTAGCTTTGATAAAATTTAAAATTGAAACAATATATTTAATTTTTTATTATGATTTTTTATATAATATTTTTATTATTATTTTAGTTAGTTTTTTCTATTATTATGATTTTTTATATAATATTTTTAGCTTTGATAAAATTTAAAATTTAAACAATATATTTAATTTTTTATTATGATTTTTTATATAATATTTTTAGCTTTGATAAAATTTAAAATTTAAACAATATATTTAATTTTTTAGTTGTTGACATGTATATGACATATTGTTCATGTTAGATTGTAAAGTACCACTCTGAACAATCATATAAATTATAATACTATGATTAGTTTTAATATTTATATAAATTAAAGATAAAATTAATATAGTATATATTTTTAAAAATAGTAACAATTAAAATAAAAATACTTAATTCAACATAAATATTTAAATAACTTATACAAATTTATTAAAAAATGAGTTAAATATGTTTTTTTTTAAATGGATTTAAGTATATTAAAATATTTTTGAAATAAAAATATAAAAACTAAATTTAAGATTTTTAATTTTGTATATATTCTATAAAATCTTTTTGAATATAATAAAAATGTTTTATTACAAAAACTCAATAATTAATAATTTACTTTTAATATCATATCAATAATATCACAAAAAGATATTTTGGATGGGGTGGGGTGATAGATGGTCAACAAGAGAGCATTGGTGCACATGCAGACATGGGAGTTATTACCTCAGTTGTCATCCAAACCTCCAAACCATTTGAATAGCGGGCTCTTGCGCGACAGTTATGGCAGTATGTTATTCCACCACTGGGAAGTTAATGGCTCCTCATGCGAACCATCACTGGAGTACTAAAGCAAATACTCGACCTCGGGTTGGTGTCACTTATGTTTCATGGCGCCCCCCACAGTCATTTCGTCAACCTCTATGAAAGTAAGAGCCCTTGGGCATTCCATCATTCTCCATATACAGTTGGCTCTCTTGTTCTTGTTGTTTTTCATGTCTTCCTGCTATGGACACTCTCTCGTAGCCTCCTTACCTATGTTGGTCAACTTACTAAGTTTCCATTTCACTAGTGTTGCTCCTCTAGCCTAGTTTTCGCCTACTTGCCCCAATTTCGGATGCAATCCCTCCACTATGCCTAGAGAGTGTGGCAAACCGAAAAGAGGGCCACTATATTATAGCTTTATTGTGCAGCACAACCGCCCTGACCCCTCACAGTCATCCCCTCTGACCGCCAGCTCCCACAGAAAGGGCCAAAATTGGACTGAGTCTCCTCCACCCTCCCCTCATGTCCAACACTCGCCTCCACCCCTCTTTGATACTATGCATGATTCGGGAAGTTGCCTTGTGGATGAATAAATTCCTCCTCTTGAGTTGCAGCCTTTGGAAGTCCCACCTGAGCCTTGCATCATCATCAGGCCCCAGGCCCGGCCTCTAGAGCAAGGAAGTTGCATGGTGGCAGAAGAAAATCCCCCCAGCTGGCTGACAAAGTGGATAGCCAGGAACACAACCTCGAGATGAACATGGAAGAAATTCCACCAAAACATGGAGCCCACATTAAAACATGGAAGCCTATGTCTAATTGTTCAAAACTTCTCCTAAACCTAAGGCATAATGTCTTATCTTTTCCCCCTAAAATCATGAAGACTCCCACCTACTCCTTCCACCCCTAAGTGTGCTTCTTATTGTTTTTTTTTTTTGACAGAAACGTTTAGCGGAATTTGTATTAATTGTGGACTAGCCACTATTC
>CBVK0105757910.1:0-12580 GCA_900067695.1 Picea abies
CTATTCCATTCCCTAGAGAGAGGTTGAGAGGAGAAAGATACGTGGAAGCGTAGTTGGAGCTTCGTGAAGAGGATCCTAGATCAGGTTCAAGGAGCAGTCGTTGATTTCATTGTAAGTAAACTTTGTGATATCAATAAAAAGAATAATTTTTCTGTCCCGAAATATGATGTGTTCAATCTTTATGTTTGATTTATGTTTTATATTTATATCTAACCCACTAATTCATATATAAGATGCATGCTTGTATTTCCTTGTTTGTCTATTTTTGAATGCAGGTCAACCTTGGGAGGAGACTTGTAGTCAGTGGAGCAATTGAACGCAAAAGGATCGACACCGGACACAGAGTTTAAGGTAGAGTTACCAGATCTTTTCACTTTGTATTTTATGCATGAATGTGGGGTATATTCGGGGTAGTTATTAAAAAGTAGGAGACTTTTAGACGGTTAGATGCCTACATGTTGAACCCTAGTGTAGTCCATATGGGGGTTTTCCCTCTATAACAGTAACTTAAAAGAAGAGACTTGAACTCGAGACCTCTTGTTAAATAAATAAACTTTCAACCAAGTGAGCTAGTGAAAAACACATTATAATTTTGAAGGAGGATGGGGGTGTTGTTGCTATTGGAGCTCCACCTAAAAGTGCATGCTTACCCAAAGAGCCTTCGTGTCTATGAGCTCATACAAAAACAAGTGAAATTTTGAATTTTTTTTCAAATCTCAACAATAATGGGGTTAGATATTGGTTAGCTCACCCAAAAAATGCAAGTTTTTCCTCTCTGTTTTTGATTTTCTAAGCTCACACATAACACAAAGCAAAGAACATACACAAAAAGAAAACACTTTTTGCTCTGTTTCTGATTTGTCGAGATCGCATGAAAAAGAGTATACACAGACGAAAAGAGTAGCAACTTGGAAATAAAAACAAATAACTGAAATATTAGCTCCGTGATTGTTTTAAAAAAAGGGTGTGTTTAGGATTTATACCTACAGATATGACTAAAATGGTCGTATCATAGAAAAACACAAACCTTTTCAAGTGAAACAAAAATCATTTTTAATTGAAAGAAGCGCTCCATATGCAATGTAATAGCCCTCTCGGCCCATAAATTCTCATAAATAGTAGAAACCAAAAATGTAGCAACATGGCTTCAAGATCTCGATCTACAACTGGAGCAGGTCTTTAAATGGGATCTGATACCATGTTTGACAAACATGGTATTCCCACATATGATGAACACCTTTATTAATCACTCACACAACCATATGAAAGATCAACACACCAATGTTTTTATGCAGTTAAAACTCTCAAAGAAGGAAACAGTCCATGACCCTAGCCAACATGGCCACTTGAGGAAATATATATATTAATACAAAAGACAAATATTTCACATGAGAGTTTCTCACAATCAATCATCAACAAATGACCCTTCATGCTCTTTAAATAGAGATCATGGACCAAACGAGTGTTAACCCACAAATCAATGTAGTTGTTAAGGTCGAGGAGAATGTGAGTCGTTAGATCACTCTATGTCTAGAACATATCATGACCATTGGATTACATAACTACAAATGCATACTAAAGAAAAATACTTACCTAAAGACACATTAGACCAAGTTGATGTTAACTAACTCCTAAGTGTCTAAATATCCTAACATCTATACGCAACTTATACCTAGTAGTATTAATCATGGTAAATCTTCTATCATCAATAACGGTCCTTTCATCACCTTGTAGCAAAAATATGTGCCGCATGACCTTAAAGAGAACCACTTTGAAGGATTTCAAGTCTATATCCAATATATCTTCTAGATATCCTTAGTATCTCAATTATATGTGATAATATGTCTATCACCCCTATGGGAATTATTAGTAACTTAGAAAATTGTGGTTATGCCTTTGTCACATCTTGTCTTCTTATCATCCAACTATTTGGTGCGATATTTTTTGTCATTACACCACATAGCTTTGTGATGTTTCACCTACATGATGAACATGTTATAAATGCATTGTCAAGAATTGATAACTATATGTATGATATAATTTGAGGAATAATAAAGAAACACAATAATGTGAATTAAAAACTAAAAATAAATGGGAAATGCTTACCTTTCTATCTTTTGAACTATATTCTATATTGATTTCCTTTTATGTGAGATCTATATAATTATCCACATAAGCTCTTCTAATCAAATCCACCAACCCACTCCATGATAAATTATGGTAAACTTATTTACATTGTTTGACCCATACCTTTATCTAGTTAATATTATTTGCGATGTATAAATGCACTGCATCCCACTCTTCACTACTTGGATGAAGAAAGAAAAATAAATTTAGGTGCCTATCAAGTTTAAAAATATATGTACGAAGATAATAATTACAAAAAAATCCAATACCTTTCAGTTTTCTCTATATACTTTTCCCCAACAACACCCCCCCTTCAAATTTGTTGCTGGAATTGACATCTCAAAAGAGAGGCACACTAATATCACCCACTACTTGGGGTAAATACTCAATAAAGTACACCTTGGATCGGTATACCATATCACCTTCAACCATCGATCCCTCTAGATGTCATCTTTGTTTAGCAAAAACATTCAATGTCTTCAAGTGCCTTTCCACCAACCACATTGACCTTGTGTATACGAGTCCACATATTTCAATCTCCTTGACTAGGTGTATGAGGTAATGTTCTTGTGCATTGAAAAATCTTGGAGGCAGATGTTTTTTCATTTCACATATTATATAGGGAATTTCCCTCTTCAAATACTTGATATCTTTTTTTATGGATTTCTTTATATCACAACCACCTAAAAATGCAATGAAACCACACATGTCAACATTAAATTATAGAATGTAAGTAAACAAAATTTCAACAAGTTATACAATTAACATTTCAATTATAATGTTTTACTTACCTCATGTACTTTCCGAGATCATATATTACTTCCTTTGTGTTATTTCCAAATATGTTTAAGAGAGCTAGAGGTGCCAATCATGAGTTTTTGTCCCACTAAAATCACGACGCTTCAATAATATATTATTTATGTTTGAAGCAAAACTAGTGATAAATTTAATCTTCCATATAACCTCTTTTACAACATCACTCTCTTGTTATGTTAACAACCATGGAAGATTGGTTGGTTGTTCATTACTATAAGAATGATTATAATGTTGCAATACCTTGGCTTCCTCAATGTCACTGATAACTTTGGCAATTTTGTCTTTGTTATTCCTCTCATCTAAAATTTTCCATAAGCATTTTGTGACATTCTTTCCAATATGCATTGTGTCAAACAAATGAGCTACTTTTGTGACATTCTTTCCAATATGCATTGTGTCAAACAAATGAGCTACTTGTAGTTGATCATAGTAGGGAAACTGATTGAGTTCGATGAAGTATCTTTTCATACCTTATGGAATCCCACCCTCATGACCTTTGGGAAACATAAATGGAAATATATTTTTTACTAGTGTAAATAGAAAACATATCAAAACTAGAGCAAGTAATAAATATGGACGCAACTGAAACCAATTGCTTACCACAATAGTTCTCAAATGTCATTTTCCATATTTGAGGCATCATTCTTTGTGGATTTTTCCTTAACCTATTACTACCCCTTAAATATGTTTATTTTTGTATTTCAATACCTATGGTTCATAGAGAGGAAATGCCTATATCGTCATACAACTCCTTTCCTAAACTTCTTGAACATTTGGATATTGTATGCAAAATTTATGACCCCGGGAAGTTGATGTACCAACTTACCCCAATGGTGCCCACATGACTTTTGGCACTTCATCTCTTAGGGTTAGGTTTTTGGATGTCTAGGGTTTTGGCATTCACGTTTTATGTAAAAAGGATTTTGGAACCTCATTGTACTCATCTTCTTGCAAATGAGCATAGTCATCACATCTCTTCTCGGAGATAAGCTACCACCATTCTAGCAAGCTTGTTACAGTCTGCATTTTACAATTTCAAGATATTTCTTATTTAATAGAAGTCAAGTTTTACTGTATCTTTGTTATTATTCATTGTGTCTCTGTGTTAATATTATAAGATCTGTGTTTTCATTTCATTCTGCTCATAAATCTGGATCAATTACACCACATAGCTTTATGATGTTTCACCTTCATGCTCAGCATGTTATAAATGCATTCTTAAGAATTGATAACTATATGTATGATATAATCTAAGTGATTAAAAACTAAAAAACAATAGGAAATGCTTTCTATCTTTTGCACCATATACTATATCGATTTCCTTATCTATCAAATTTGTATCATCATCCATATAATCTTTTCTAATCAACTTTTCCACCGCACTCCATGATAAACGATGGTAAACTTCTTTACATCATTCCACCCATATCTTCATCTAGTCAATTATTTGCAATGTATAAATGCATTGCATCCCACACTTCACTACTTGGATGAAGAAGGAAAAATAGATTTAGGTCCCAATCAATCCTTAAAATATATGTACAAAGATGGTACTTACAACAAAATTTAATACCTTTCACTTTAATCCATCTACCTTTCCCTAACAATAGCTCTCGTTCAAATTTGTTGGTGGAATTGGCATCCCAAAGGAGAGGCACATTAATATCACCCACTACTTGGGTTAAATACTCACTAAATTTCACTATGGATTGATATATCATATAACCTTCAACCATTGAGCCCTCTAGACATGATAATTGTCTAACAAAAGCCTCCAATGTCTTCAAGTGCCTTTCCACCAACCACATTGACCTTAGTGTATGGGTCCACATATTTCAATATTCTTAACTAGGTGTATGAGGTAATGTGCTTTTGCATTGAAAAATCTTGGAGGTATATTTTTCATTTCACACATTAGACAGGGAATTTTTCTCTTCCAATACTTGGTATCTTCTTTATGGATTTCTTTAGATGAAAACCACCTAAAAGTGCAAAGAAGTCACACGTGTCAACATTGAATTATAAAATGCAAGTAAATCAAATGTCAACAAGTTGTACAATTAACATTTCAATTATAACTTTTTACTTAAACCTCATGTACTTGTTGAGATCATATATAACTTGATGTTATTGTCAAATTTTCTATGAAGATCTAGAGGTAAAACATACTATAACAAGGAAGGAAACATCATCATTTACTTTTGATCAGAAACAAACATATATTAGTAATAAATAATGTATATATGTCATAAGATGATAAATATTATAAAATGTCAAACCTTAATAAAGGTAGGCCAATTATGAGTTTTTTCCCCACCAAAATGACCTTGCTTTGTTAATATATTATTTATGTTTAAAGAAAAACTAGAGGGAAATTTAATCTTTTGTATAACCTCGTTTCCAACATCACTCTCTAGCTTTGATAATAAATGTGGAATATTGGTTGGTTGTCCATCACTATAAGAATGAGCCAAATGTTGGTTGGTTTTCCATCACTATAAGAATGAGCCAAATGTTATAATACATTGGCTTCCTCAATGTCACTAATAAATTTAAGAACTTTGTCTTTGTTATTCCTCCCATATAAAATTATCCATAAGCATTCTATGGCACTCTTTCCAATATGCATTGTGTTAAAAAGAATAAGCTACTTGTAGGTGCTTATAGTAGGGAGAATTGGATGGATTATCATTTCATACCTCATGGAAGCCCAACCTCTTGATCTTTGAGAAACATAAATGAAAATAGAATTATTGTTAGAGTAAATAGAAAAAAAATGTATCAACACTAGAACATGTAATAAATTTGGATGTAATTGAAACCAATTTCTTACCATGATTGTTCTCAAATGCCTTTTTCCAAATTTGAGGCACCATTCTTCGTGGTTTTCTCCCAACCTCTTCCTTCATATTAAAGAGATTTATTTTTGTAGTTCAATACATATGGTTCCTAGGAAAGAGATGCATGTACTCACCATGCACCTCCTTTCCTAAACTTCTTGACTATCTAGATATTGTTCTGGGACCACATACTAGTTATGCATATTTACCCTTTGTTTGAAGACCTACAAGATATAGAATAATATCAATAGAATACCAAAATATTCAAAAAACTAGGTGAAGTAATAAAGGATATATATGGTTATATTTCACTTTACATACCACAAAAATGTGTTAACCCCGAGGCATCGTGATTTTTCCAAGTATTCCATGGAATTGGAATTGTTTTTGACCTATTGGTTTGGAGATGTCATACATAGTGATGCTAGCCCATAACTTTAAAAGTTCATCAATAAGAGGCTCACGATATACATCCATATCTTTGACTTGGTACTTACCTAGTTATTTCAAAATACAAATAATTAATTCCTTGTACATACAAAATATGTAACAAAAATAAAAAATGAATTGGTATGTTGTGAACATTCCTAATAATAAATACCTATAAAAATTAATTCCAACATCATGTTCTCCCTCTTTATTGAAATCTGAGGAAGGTTATTGTTTATAACAAAAACTAGCCAAATTGAGAAAATGGATCTAAGCTCTCCAAATGGATTGACACCATCAACTACCATTGAAAGTATATCTTTACGAGGTTCTTCTTTAAAATGCACCATATTTCCTCGATTTCCCTAAATGTAGAACCATCTCTAGGAATTCACATAAAACCATATTCACTTCTCTTTCATGCATGATAATCCATAATTTGTGCTATGATTTTGCACCTAATTTTTTTTTGAAACGCAAAATTATGGGGATATGATGAAGAACTTTGCAGGGCACCTTGTTTTTTACTTGATCATCCACATTCAGGGCATTCAAACTTTATTGCATGCTGTCCATAATATAATATGGTCATTAGTACATGCATCAATTGTGTGATGCTCTATTCCCATATATTTCATAATGGCACACAATTCTCGATATGTGCAAGGTAAAGTGTTTGATCGTGGTAGGAATATCACCTAACAATATACAAGTAAAAATAAATTAAGATATTGAATAGTGGATATTAAACCCTATATATTACACACACAAAAATAGATAAAAAGTTATATTTATAAAAAGTTATCTTGCATACCTTAGAATCTATGTCATAAATATGTTTGAAATACCATTTAGTACCTTCTAGTTGACCAAAAATAAATTAGTATAGAGAAGACTTGTATTTGAGCCTTTGTATATGGTTTTTTATGCCGTATCAATAAGAGGTACAACACACATATATTCATATCTCTCATCCACATGTGTGCTCTCATACATGGAAACAAAGTGTCATGGATCAACCTATTTTTCCATCCATTCTCAATAATATTGTTGTTGTTGTTGTTGTTAAAACACACAAATATAGATAAGCATGAGATGCATATTATTTGTTAATATGATGCAGATATAAATATATTTTGGATGACCTTTGGATTCATCTTCCAAGAGGTCTCTTGGACTCCTGATGATGGTTTGTTTCATATTCCTTCAACTGAGTAACCATGATATATTACATTTCCAACATCCCCCCCTCAATCCGAAGAGGTATATGTGAGTCCAAGAAGAGAGTTGAAATGTGGAAGTGTGAAACTAAAATATCAAAGTGGACAACTACCAATGGCTAAATGTTCTCTTTGAATCTAGTGAATTTGGTGGTTTTGGGATGACCACAAACAAAAATGATAGAAGAAGTAGGTGTCTTCTACTAAATGGTGGTGGTGGTTTAAGGAATACCACAAACCAATTTGGTGGTTTATGGATGACCACAAACTCTAGAACTTGGCTATAGAGCTCCATGGTTCTCAAAAAATTTCTTATGTTAGCTAGAATATGGAAGTTTATGTATTCTACTAATTGGAAGTTCTCTCAAATGATGGTTTAAAGATGACCATAAACTGTTCTCTAGCAGAAGTTATAATTCTTCTACTAAGTGGAGGTTTAAGGAAAACTAGAAACCATTGTCTAGTAGAAGTTTTAAGTCTTCTACTAAATGATGGTTTAAGGAAAACAACAAAACAATATGGTGGTTTTGGATGACCACAAACCAAATCATGCTCACTTTCTATTAATTGATTGATAGGATTTTGAAACTTGAAGCCTAACTGCCAATCACTGTTATTATCCCCCCTTGTCAGGTGCAAGTTGAGAGGAAAAATCCTTCCACTTCAAGATGTGTCAATACTTGAGAATGAATTTTTCCGTATGACTGATATGTATTCTTGAATATTGATGACCATTTCCAAGAAGTAATATACCCATATTTGTTATTTAATATTGCAGATTTATTGCATTTGGAACATCTTTTTGAGGGACGATTATGATTTCTACAATGCTCACAAGGTAGGAGATTAAAACACTGATCTTCCACATGGCCAACTCGATGACAATGTTGTCATTTTAGAATCTTCTCTTGAATTGGAGTAGGAGAATATGAACCTTCTTGAAACAATCTATCACTCTAGAACTGGATCAGTTTGGTATAATCTGAAATATGAAAGGCGACTTTCTTTTAATATCTGATACCCATTCTATGCTTATTGTTTCTGATTTCTTCCCAAGGTCCGATGATTGTCTTGGAAAGAGAAAAATGATATTGTTCATGAAAAAATTCATCTTCATTTTCACTTGTATCTGAAGTTGGCTCACTAAGTTGATCCTACACTAGTTGTTGATCTGAATCATGAACATCATCTTCTTTGAAAAGAGGGATGTTCTAAACAAAAACTATTTTACAATGTTAAATATTTTTTCGTTCAAGTTCATCATGAAGAAGGTGAGTATGAGTTTCAAGCAGTTTTACTTTGGCTTGTGAAACTTACAAACAAGTTAGAGCGGATTGAAGGGTTACTTGGTCAGTTGTGACTATATTGTCCATAAAAGAGAGTATTAGAGTGTTCAATAACTCTAATAGTTCATCAATTCGAGCCATTTAGTATTAGAGTGTTCAATAACTCTAATAGTTCATCAATTCGAGCCATTTAGTCTGACTTATAAAATTCAAACTCAAAAAATGAAGGGTGGCAACTTCTACTGAAAATGCACTTGTTTACAAAAAAACACATGTAAACTTAAAAAAATATTATTTGCAAGTATACCATTATTTAGAGAGTGATATTCTTCTTGTTGTTCTGAAAGAAGCAAGTTCCAAAATGTCCTCTTCCTAAAGCTAATTGTGCTAAAAATTTTAGTGAAAGAGTATGTATCGTGTGTTTGAAATTTCTTAGTAGTTCTCAAGAAGTCAATAATCATCTACCAACATGCAAAATGTGGAAAAATCCTTTGGCTACTGTTGGTGGATACCACTATATTTCATCTTGAAGCCCTAGTCCACTGGTTTGATGGGAATGACAGTGCTATGACATGCAAATGATATGTCTGGAGTTTTTAAGAATCTCTACATCAAATTGGAAAACACCCAAAAATATGCAACCACCAATTGACTCTTTGTCTATTCTCCTGCAAGATAAATAATGAAGGACGGTCTCCGAGAGGACTCAATATGGGGTTAGATAAGGTGCAACATTGTGTGAAATATGTGATGAATTGGTGGGAAGAGAGGTCTTTGTAGGCATCCTCCAAGTATATGTAGATGAGTGATGAATAGGTTTTTTTTATGAGGCCAATTGAGATTTCATGGAATGGGGGGAATAAAAAGAAGATTCTTCTGCCTGGTGTTGGAGTACTATTGAAATGGAAGTTTTGGTCATAGCTCTCAAATTCTCTAGAGCATCACTCGAATTACCATTTCCATTGGAAGAGAGTGGTTTAGAAGCATCTGTGACATATTCTCTTCTTTAATCTCTACTCGAATTTTCAGTCCCATAAAATAGAGAAGCTCTTTGCAAGCCTTATCTTCTGATGCAAATATGCAGTAATCGAGTCCCCATCCGATGCCTGTAAGCTAAATTAGGGGAGCATGGTTAGTAGTCCGAGACAAAATATTTTTTAGTTCTAGCTTGTTTTCTAGAAATAAGTCGACAAAACAATTGAATTCACGTTTTTAGCTTCAAAACACTTTACAGGCCTTAGAAATGGATTGTTTTCAAGTAGAATTTATTCTGGTTGTAGGAATGACAACAAAGGAAACATTCTAGGCGAGCTCAATGATGGAATACAAAAGGGAATAAATAGAAAGTATGAATGCCAATTCTACAGTAGAGATTTCACCAACACTTAGGCACTACATGGGCATTGAAATACTCACAAGAAGGAACGAAAACATGTGAAGCAACCGCATATTGAAACTAGCAGAAGCACTATTGTGCCGATTTCTCATGCATTTTCCATCAAAACATAGAACATACTATGTTTTGCACAAGTGGCAACTCCCAAAAATGATTCCAACAATATTTAAACATGAGTTAAAGCTCTGATATCGATAGACATGTACATAAAGAAAGGGGGGTGAACCTTAGATTAACCCAAACCTCCGAGAACATCAACTTTGAATCAAAAACTAACATGTAGAGTGCATCGATTTAAAAAATGACAAGAAATGCAGAAATCCTAGTAGACAAAGGTGTTTATGGACAAATCTAACATGAAAATGTGCACCTAGGATAGATTGGAAGGCAGAGAGAATTTTCTGCAAGTAAAATGCTTAGAATTAACCTGCTATTGACAACTACCATAACATATTTCAGGCCTATGAACTACAGGCTCTGATACCACTGTTAGAACAAATGAATGTAGATAAGCATGAGATGCATATTATTCATTAATATGATACATATATAAATACATTTCAGATGACATTTGGATTCATGTTCTAAGAGTTCTCTTGGACTCCCGATGATAATTCATTTCATATTCCTTCAACCGATTAACATCGGTGGATTACATTTCCAATAATGTTTTTGTTCCATAGGATTAGCTTCAATTCTATCACCCTCACTATCTCTACTACAAATTGCAACATTACAAGTAAATAATTACAATTAGTATTGAAATATTAAATCATTTAAAACTTAAAAATAAAGGACAAAAACAATGTACTATCTTACCAAGGGGTGATATTTGGTTGCCCCTTCTAGGTGCCCCTGCTCTAAGCACCGTTTTCTAGTTGTTGACCTGATAATTTATCCTTTCTTTATGCCTTTTCATTTCTTGTAAGGGAAATTACATCTCCCATC
The DNA here is from genome assembly GCA_900067695.1 of Picea abies. Lineage (NCBI taxonomy): Eukaryota > Viridiplantae > Streptophyta > Pinopsida > Pinales > Pinaceae > Picea > Picea abies. The sequence goes on from CBVK0105757910.1 coordinate 11,063, forward strand.
ACCATTATTAGGAAGTTTGGGATGATTATGAGATGGTTTTCCATGATTGCTTGTATGCATAGAATAATTGCATTTACCAAGATCAACATATGTTTTCAGAGCCCTTACTTCTTTGATTACATTCTCTATATAAGCCAATTGGTCACATGTACCAATGTACAAGTTGGGTTTATTTGACATTGTTTTCTATTTCATCAAAATATTCAACCCATTCATTAGTATACATTCAAAGAATTTCAAAAATAGAGAATTCAAATGGTATTTATGAATTTTAATAGAATAAATTTTCAATTATGGGTATAAAAAATTACTTTATGGGTTGAGTGACCTAATCCCAACTCTAAAAAAAATATAGTTTCTTTGTTTTATGCAGGTGTCTTTTAAAACACAAAAAAAAACTCAAGTAAAATACACGTTGAAACCATAAATTACATGTTGAGATTTTTTTTTTTTAAACTTCACTTAATTGACATTAAAGCAACACTACATTATTTAACACCAATTAATCGATGTTTGGCGAGGGTAAAAACAAAAAAAATAGATAAATCTAACCTATTTTGACTGATTTTTTGACATTAAAAATCTTTTTTTGGATATCAACCCTAGATATAGAGTGATTGCAAGCGGGTAAAGGATGAAATAAATACTAGAGTAATTGTCAATGATTATTTATTTGTTCATGATGGCAACTTCTGCAAAGTTAAACTCTAGTATATGAAAATAAATGTTGTTGAAATATATAAAATTCAACCAAATAATTTCACACAAATTTGCACTATTATAAGTGATGAGAAAAAATCAAAATCTCTAGGGAAGAAGAGGAAGAAAGAGGAAGAGGAAGCAAACAGCTAAGTTGGTCAAAGGAAATTAGTGATACAATGGAATATGAAGAAAATAAACACTTTATTTGTCATTGTAGTTATGTGTCATCTTTGTGATACATAATGAGTAACATTACTTCTTTTTAACCTCTTTTTTTGCGGTAGTTGTTGTTCATATGAGTAAAAATGTTACTAAGTGGACATAAAATGATGTATTTGAATTATTTAATTTTTTTGGTTCAACTATAACTATAGAAACTCACACCTGCATTTTTTAATTGATATTTACATAGTGTTGATGATTAAAAATTGTCAATGAAGTTTTGCCCGCAAAGTATTGCTAAAGCCTATTATTATAAAAATTAAATAATACTAGTAGGTGGGACCCCCTTGAACTATTGGAGAGCATATCTGTTCATTTTGAGGTTGAGATGATGTGCAACATGGCTCACATGGTTGATGAAGATCTTGTTGTTATTGATTATGAATTGAGCTTATGAAGTGTTGATTCCTTATGTTACTACCGCCTATGATATTCAATAATATCATTGTTGTCAGTTCTTATCACACCTCCATAACAAACATATCAGTAAAATTACATGAAGGGCAGTTTTGAGAGAGGCAAAATAATAGAAAAAATGCAAAGCAAGGGGACCTAGTTCTGCAATATCACATGTGAATAACTTAAAGGAAGTGA
>CBVK0105757993.1:0-14850 GCA_900067695.1 Picea abies
CATTTCATTTCTGTTCTGCATATTTTATATATCTGGTATCTTGCACACATCCACATGGTGTAGATAATTAACTGCTAGTTTCTGAACTCACACTTCTACTTGAGTTTCCACTGGACCCACATCCTATAAAATTATTCTACAACTAATCAGTTGTTGGTTAACAGGTTTTTCTTCTTTATATGTGTTAGTCGCACATAGGGTTGTGGGTTCTACACTAATTCAGATCTATAATGGAGATCCTTCTTATCCGCAAGACCCATCACCTCTATTTTTCATCTCATATGTGTTACGCAAGATATCCTCAATTTTCCCAATTGCGTGGATATCCTCTTCCTCTTCCTCATCATTTTACAATCCTTCTCAGTGGACTACTTCCCTCTTCTTGATATTCATATTATACTAGTAGGGTCATCCCTTGCGCCACACACCTAATTTCCTTATGATCTCCATGGTCTGTTCATCATCCATAATGATGGGGTCCATTGATTCCTTCTTCTGTCTACTCTCCAGAGCCTTCTCCATATCTCAGATCTTCTTTAGTGCTTCCCCTGGCTCTCCCATGCAATTAGAGTTGTCTAGTTGTCTGATTCCATGGTCATCATGCCTTTATCATATAATAATATCTTTATTGACGTGTAAAGAGACCTAATGTACCTTCCTCTAGGTCCCTTAAAGAATTCCAACTCTATAGGATTATAGGATTTTGTTGTGTTGATTGCAAATTCATTAATAAATACTGCAGTAATACTATTTAACTAGAAATCCACTACGCGCGGGAATTTATTATTAACCCTTTCCAGTTGCACAATGTTTCCAATAGTCCATTCTACTTTCCTAATCCAATTAATAGGATGGGTATCCTTCAACCTTAATAACCAGTCCTATAATAACTCTAGAAAGTAACAAAAATATGATTAATGTAAATCAGTAAATACACACCTCTACAGATACTAGCGTGGTGTATACCTAGAATCCTTATTATCTTTTTGCACAAAATCTAGTTTCTTTATGGAACAATTATATATCTATGCGTAGACTTAGGTACTTCCAAAGGCGTATGTGTCAAAGGAATTGGGAATAGAGAAACTCATTGTGCTTGAGTCGCTTGGGGACAACTTTGGTCTCCAACCATCTTTCAATCTCTTTCTTTACAGGATTCCATGGCTTGAACATCCCTTTTTACCACTGCATCTTCTTCATCAAACATGTTCTAGGATATTCTTCTGAGTTCTAGTCGGAAACAAAACCATTTGTTGGATGTATGGGCTGACCGAGGTTCTACCTTAGTTCTCCAAAAAAAACTTTTCACCATCGACCCTTCTGGTAAGCCAGAAGGCTACACTGTGCACAGAGTGCACAATGCAGTCTCACCCGAGATGGATTATGGGGGACTATAGGATTCATATGTATGAAGTCATGGAAGGGGTTGGGGATGTTCCTTTTACTTCTGTTCTGCAGGAGCATCACCGACATCATTCAATAAGGAAAGGTGGAGGATGACTCAACATCCAACGCAACACACTCAACTAGTTTGGATTCCAATAAGGGCACATCACTTTGAATTTTGAAAACATTGTAATTGACGATCCCATAATATCTTGAAGCTTTAGCCATTGTATGTGCTCCAAGAGATTGTATTTTCCTTTAATGTTTGTAGGATTGTACAGATTTTGAGCGATGACTCATATCTGGGCTGTAATATTTCATTTATTGTAATATGAAATCACTAAGATAGTCTTGAGGGAAGGCTCGAGAAGCTCCCTTATGTATAAATCCATGTAACATATTCCCAAATGAGGTTTTTAGTTGTTTTTAGTAGTTGTTGTAGAAGTAGAAAGACGTTGTAGAGAGCTGTTGAAACCCTTGTAAATATTTGCTGAAGAAATATAAAAGAGAGAATTACTTTCAAGTTCTGAGCTTGTTTGTCTCTAAGTAATTGGGTAAATGTTGTGTTATTAGTATTTGTTATTTATGTGTGTGTATGCATATAAATGGTTTGTTGAATGAATCCTTAATATTTATTTAAATTTCAATTGTTTCTCTTGTGAAATATTAGTGCAAGGAGTGCATAGTTCCCATGCAAGGAGTTTGAAGGCCGAAGTGTTATAGGTTCGGAAGCTCAAGAGAGATTGCGTAAGTTTATGCAGAGTGAGTGTAAGGAGTGTGCCTATACTTGTAGGAGTATACAAGATTATAGAGGATATTGGTGCAAAGAATGCATAGATTCAACACTTAGTTAATTGTTGAAGAAGATGAAAGGAGTGATAGCGCAAGAGTGTGGAAAGCCTATGCAAGGAGTGCAGAAGGTGAGAACGGTCTAAGTGATAGACTGTAAGTGAAGCACAAAGTGTGCGCAAAGGCCTGAGTCTTTTGAGAGACAACATTAGGAGGGAAGCGCAAGGTGTGCACCTGAGTCTAAGTCCTTCAAGTGAAAAAGTTCAAGGAGAGGTAGCAGGAGTACATCCCATGACAGAGGAGAAATATCTTTGTAAGAAAGAGAATGGGTGATATTTGTTCGAGAGGAATCAATATCCATTAAATTCATTATATCTAGGGAAGGAGCATGGTCGTTAAACACCGAAGTCCTTCAGACTTCGCTTCTCTGGTTGTTTTATGTTATTTGTTGTAAATGAGGAAAAATCCTCGAAGGCCTGAAGCCCCATAGTGAATATACACCATAGATCATTGGGAGAATCATGAGCTATCAGATCCCCAAGTGGTTTGACGATTCGACACTTCAAGAAAAGTTGGTAATTGTTACACAAAGTGAAGAATTCCCTAAATTTTCAAAGTACGGAGGAAATATAGAACGTTGGTTATTGGTTAAAGGTGTCCATATATGATCGTGTATTCATAAGTCCAGTGATTCGGAGGATCGTGGGTGAAAATTTCTCAGGAGAGAAAAGTCCCAAAGTGTTTAAGCCTAGAGTCAATCCAGTTTGTTCATTATCAGGGAAACGTGGATCATGGATATCTTCCCTTCGCCACTACGGTGTTCGATGATTCAGGAGTCTAGTGGTGAATAAGAGATAAAAGTCCTAAATCTCAAAGTTCCATAGTGGATCTCAACCATTGGCTGTAGGAGGAGTTTGAGTCGTCGATCTCATATTGGGCATTCAACGGTTCAAATATATTGCGTGTTAAAGGAATAAAAAATCTTGAATCCTAGAGTCTCAGAGCTCTTTCTTTTTGTAGATTGTGATGAGAGATTTTGGTCATTGATCCCTGGACTCTCCGAGAGTTCGATAGTTTGCCATTTGGGAGGATTAGTGTGTTGTGTGGTTGAAAACTCTGAAGGCTGAAGCTCTGGAGCTAGAGAGTGCCAGAGTAGTTTACTAGTTTGGCGTTCGATTTTTTTCGTCATTGTGTTGAGATAACCTCTGAAGCCCGAAATGTCAGAGCATTGAAGTTGTCTCTTGTCAAGTGAAGACTCTGCTGGAGTAAGGAGACCCTAGCGAACATGATATTTTGCATAGGACAAGAAACACCTAAATTTTTGGTGCTCGTAGGAATTTTCATGATTGTTGACACCTATTGTCAAGATGGGAGCCAGAGAAAAAATGGAAGTCTCTATGTATGAAGGTAATTTGAATGTAGAATAATTGCTTGACTGGATAAGTGATTTAGATAAGTATTTTTACTTTGAGGATATTGATGATGAGAATAAAGTAAATCATGCAGTGACCAGATTGAAGGGACATGTAGCTTTATGGTGGGACAAGTTGCAAGATGACAGAAGGAGGAAAGGTAAGTCCAAGATTAAGAGTTGGGATAGAATGGTATCTAATATCAAGGATAAATTCATACCCAAGGATTATCAATTGAATTTGTTCAAAAAGTTGCAGAATTTGAGACATAAAGGTTTGTTGGTGAAGGAGTATATTGAAGAGTTTTATAAGATGAATATAAGGGTGGGACATAGGGAGAATTATGAAGAGAAAGTTTCGAGGTATATAAATGGATTGAGGTATGAAATCTAGTATGAGATTATTTTGATTACTATGAGGATGATAGAATATTTTTATCATGTAGCTCTGAAGGTAGAGGAGAAATTGACAAGGTAGAAAATTCATAGGAATAGGGGAAAGAATCATGATAGAGGAGAAGGAACCACCAGAGAGAATTTCCAGGAATCTAGGGAAGAATCTAGAGGATTTAACAGTCAGACAAAGAAATGAGGAAGTTATAGAGGATGATACTCTATAGGAAGAAATCCTTTTCCCATAGGTAGAGGATGAGGTAGAGGAGGAGAAGTGAAGTGTTATTCTTGTGGGAAAATAGGGTACATGTCTTGGGAATGTCTTGAAAATAAGAACGTAGGAGTTAGAGGATCTCAAAATTTTTAGGTGAAACAGAGGGATGTGGATATAGAGATGAAGGTAGAATAATATTAAGAAGAAATATCCCTCATGATGATGAAAGATCTTGTAAATCTAGAGAAAGAGGTACAAGAACCAGTCCAAAGGAACAGTTTGTTCAGAACTGCCTGCAAAACTAGAGACACAATATGCAAGGTGAGCATAGATAGTGGGAGTACTGACAACTTGGTATCCATGGAGATGGTGGAAAATCTGAAGTTGGAGACGAAAACACATTCGAGACTGTATAGGGTGATGTGGTTGCGTAAAGGACATCAAGTCATGGTAAGTCAACAGTGTAATGTTGAGTTTAAAATAGGTAATTATAAGGATGAGGTTGTATGTGATGTCATACCCATGGATGTTTGTCTTGTTATGTTGGGGAGACTATGGAAATATGATAGAAATGTCATGAATGATGGGAGGAATAATACTCATACCCTTGAGAAAAATGGGTGTAATCATATGTTGCTTCCATTAGAAGATAAGGGAGTTAAGGAGGATGCTAGTTTGAGTATACTTATCATGAGTGGGAAGGAATTCATGAAGGAATAAGAATATCCATAGTGTTGCAGTGTGAGGATAGGAGAGATCAATATATCTATTGGAATGAGTTTCTCAAGTGCTCATAATTTTTAGGAAGTGATGCAGGAGGCATCCAGGGAAGAGGCCAAGGAGCCAAAGGTTTTTAAAAATAATACTTTGTGTGTGATGGAAGGTGCAACAGAAGGGTGTCCATTGGAGACTATCAAATAAAAGGAGAGCCGACAGAAGCCAAGTTTTGTTCCAAAGGAAAAGAGAGAAGAGGAGGCCCACATAGTTTTGAGACAAAAAGATATTCAATAGGATAATTCAAGTTCTGCACTCACTTTGTGGGAGACGGAGTTGGAGATGTTGGGGGATTGGTTGAACCATCCAAATATAGAGGAGGACTACCAGAGGAATGATACCATGAAGAATAGAAAAGGAAACCTTCAGGAAGATAAAAGTCACGAGGAAATGAAGAAGAAGGAGAAGAAACCGATGGATAACAAAAACAACCTACAACAAAACAGTTGTTGGGAGAGAAACAAAGAGTTGCAACAAAAGATCTAGTCAGGAGATAAAATGGACAAGAAAATTATGGAGTTAAGATGGTTGGTAGAAAGGTTATCCAAGGAGACAAGAGAAGACTTCATTGGTAAGCTCAATAAATATCTGCAACATATTATTTGGAGGCTAGGAGAAAATCATGTAATAGTAGGAGAATGAAAAAAAGAACAACATAAAGGAAGAGAAGAAAATGGAAAACTACGAGTCAAAGTTTGGGATCCTAGAGGATCTCAACGACAGTAACAAAGACATGAAAATTATCTCATGATTTTTTTCAGCAAAGGAGTATGATGTAGGAGCATCACCGACATCATTCAATACGACAAGGTGGAGGATGACTCAACATCCAACAAAACACACTTAATTGGTTTGGATTCCATGAAGAGAGAGTCACTTTAAATTTTGAAAACATTGTAAATAAAGATCCCATAAGATATTGAATCTTGAGGCGTTGTATGTGCTCTAGGAGATTTGATTTGCCTTTAATATTTGTATTATTTTACATATCTTGAGAACTGACTCATATTTGGGTTGTAATATTTCATTTATTGTAATAAGCCTAGTAGTAGGATGCTTTAATTATGATATGAAAGGACTAATATAGTCTAGATGGAAGGCTCAATAATCCCCCTCATGTATAAATCCATGTCATCTATGTCCAAGTGAGGTTGTTAGTTCTTGTTATTATTTTTTGTAGAAGTATAAAGAAGCTGCATAGAGGTGTTGAAACCCTTGTAAATATTTGTCGAAGAAATATCAAAGAGAGAATTGCTTTCAAGTTTTGAGCTTGTTTGTCTCTAAGTAACTGGGTAAATTTTTTGTTATTAGTCTTTTTGTTTTATGTTTGTGATATGCATATAAATGTTTTTTTGAACTAATCCTTAATTTTTATTTAAGTTTCAATTGTTTCTCTTCTGAAATCTTAGTGCAAGGAGTGCACAGTGCCCACGCAAGGAGTGTGAAGGATGAACTATTACAGGTTCAGAAGCTTGGGAGACATTACATAAGTTTACACATAGCGAGTGCAATGAGTGTGCCTATATTCATAGGAGTATAAAATATCATAGAGGAGACTGGTGCAAAGCGTGCACAGAGTCAACACTTACTTAATTGTTGAATAACCTCAGAGGAGAGATAGTGCAAGAGTGAGAAAAACCTATGCAAGGAGTGTAGAAGGAGAGAATGGTCTAAGTTCTAGACCGTAAGTGAAGTGAAAAGTGTGCACAAAGGTCAGAGTCTTTTGAGAGAAAACCTCAAGAGGGAAGTGCAAGGTGTGCACCTGAGTCTAAGTCATTCAAGTGACAAAGATTAAGGAGGGATAGCGGTTGCAATTCCCCTAACATAGGAGAAATATCTGTGTAAGAAAGAGAACAGGTGAGATCTATTTAGGAGGAATCAATATCCCTTACAACCACCAGATCTAAGGAAGGAGCACGATCGTTAAGCACCAAAGTCCTTCGAACTTTGCCGCTCCACCTGTTTTAAGATATTTTTTGTAAAGGAGGAAAAATCCATGAAGGCTTGAAGCCTTAGAGTGAATCTACAACACAGATCATTGGGAGAAGCACAAGCCATTGGATCCCCAATTGGTTTGGATATTCGACACTCCAAGAAAAGTTGGTAATTGTTGCACAAAGTGAATAATTCCCTGAAGTCCCGAAGTTCAGAGAAAATCTAGATCATTGGTTTTCAGGGACACATGTCTGTAGATTATCATGTATTCAGAAGTGTGGCGATCTGAAGGATCATGGGTTAAAAGTGTCGAGGAGAGAAAAATACCGAAGCCCGGAGTCAATCTAGGCCATTCATTATTAGGGACACATGGATTGTGGATTTCTGCCCTTCGCCACTTTGGCATTCGAGAGGAGAGAAAAATACCGAAGCCCGGAGTCAATCTAGGCCATTCATTATTAGGGACACATGGATTGTGGATTTCTGCCCTTCGCCACTTTGGCATTCGACGATTCAGGAGTCTAGTGGTGAATAGCATCTAAAAGTCCCAAATCCTGGATTTCCATAGTGGATCTCAGCCATTGGATGCAAGAGTGTGAACTTTCGATCTCAAATTCGATGTTTGGTGGTTAGGAGATATTATGTGTTAAAGGCATAGAAAATCCCAAAGCCTGAAGTCCTGGATCTCCTTTTGGTCATAGATCATGATGAGAGTTTTGGTTCGTTGATCCCTTGACTCTATGCGAGTTCGCCACTTTGATGTTTAGGAGGATTAGTGTATTGTGTGGTTGAACCGCCAAATCTTGAAGCTCTGGAGCCAGAGAGTTCCATAGTAGTTCGCTAGTTTGACGTTCGAGTGATTTTCATCATTGTGTTGACAAAACCTATGAAGCTCAGAGCTCCAGAGTGCCAAAATTGCGGCTTTCAAAATTTTAAGCCTTGGGTTTTGGGCCGAGGCCACATGAATATTCCACTAGAGTAAGGAGACCCTCACAAACATGAATTTTCGCATAGGAAAAGAAGAGATGACCTGTGGTAAAGGATTCTAAGGGTTCTATGGGGACCCAAGAGCCACTTCATCTCTTGTGTAAAGCAATCCTAGACTGAGACGTCGTGTGAGCCCCCATAGGAGGGAAGGGGGTTTGCATCATTCTGATTCTACTCTAACATGTGTTATACTATAAAACTCATTAGATCTACTACTTTATCCACTAAATAACATCCATTATGCATAATTATTCGAGTGCGTATTTTAAATAAACCCTAAAAGATGCATTCATCTAACCATTAATTCATTATAAATCATATAAAATGAAGACATCACACATGAAGATACCATGTTTATCGTGGTTCAACCCCCTAGGCTACATCCAAAAAAATCTTCTACTTATTTCTTATTCTTCATTAAAAGGGTTTTGCATTGCGTGCATTACATCGTAAGTTATGAATGGTGAGGTTGACCAGTGTCGCACCAAGATCCACAAATTGTGACCCGACCCTCAATTACATATTAACTCTAGCTCCATTTGAGCTCTGCAGTAATAACAAAAATACATACCTCGACTCAAAACTCAAAATAATTCTCAAAGTACTCTAGTCATGCAAAAGTGATAATGACTTGCTTCAACAAAGACACAAAAATACCCAAAAATACATAAAAATACATCTGAATCTACCTCATACATCTTCTATTTATACTACAAAATGGTTAAAAACCCTTACATTATGAATCAAAAACCATAATTCTAAGTGGACTCCACTTTTCCACTTTCTAACTCATTGCATGTGGTTCGTATTTGATCCAACTCTTTCTTTATTTGATTGTGCGTTGGTATTCCTTATTTCCTGGTGTGTTGCTTCCTTTTCCCTTCTATCATGTTAGTTCCCTTCTTTGCTGGCGTGTGTTGCTTCCTTTGGTCCATCTAGTTACCTCGTTTTCTATGTTGAACCCCAAAATTTTATGCTCCAACATTACAAATAAAACAATAACCATAAAATAAAATTTGATACCCGTGAGTGAATGATCTTATTTGTGTTTTAGTCCTTTGGAACTCATGCCTTGGTTGATGAAGATATTCTCTTCTATTGTTTCCTTCATAATGATTGAAGCTTCTTTGATATCTATCTCTTCTGTAATCTTCTTCTTGAGTCTTCTTCATTTCTAGAATGTTCTCATTTTAGGGCTTGCATTCTTCCTTCTTGATAGAGTCTTTGATGAATTATGCATAAGTCTTAGCCTTCTCTTCATTATTCAATTCTAGTAACCTGTAATGTTTATCTTAAGCTTTCTTTACTGATGATGTGCAAATTTCTCTCTCTTCAGTATTCTTCCTGAGCTTGAAAATTTGAACTCTTAATGTGATATTTTCTTCTTCAAGATTCTCACCATATTCTTCTTTCTTCATCATCTGGTTCTTCATGACTTCTTCCTTTCTCTTTGCTTCTTCAAGTTTGGTATTTAAGGAGACAATTTCTTCTTGAAGTCTTCTTTCTTCTTAATTGAATTATGCTTCAAAATTATTTAAGTCCTTGGATCTTTCCTTCAGATAGCTAATTAAAATTTCTTCTCCATTCTCTACTTCCTTTCTTTGTGTTACTATTTTAGCTTCCAAAACTTGTTATTCTTTTGATTGACTTTTCCATGCTTCTAGAATCCTTATGGCTTCTTCTATTTGAAATTTTAGGTTTGTAATCATCTGTTGTTATGGCTTCTTCTATTTGAAATTTTAGGTTTGTAATCATCTGTTGGAATTCTTCAAAGTTGGTATTTTGAGAACCCTTCTTTATGATCTGGGTGGATATTGGTGTCCACCCACCTATTCCAACTGGCTCATCTTGACAATTTTAGTTCATCACGTTCTTTTGTAATTCTTTGTAATTGTGGTTTCTACGCTTTCAGGGTTGTCTGAATCCCTAAATAACATACAGGTGGATATTGGTGGCCTCCCACCTAATCCAACTGGATTATTTCGGAATTTTTCATGTCAATATATCTTTTTGTACTTCCGGGGCCGTTTTGGGGCCTTAAACAATGTTTTTTTGGCTTTCCATAGTCAAAATTTTTCTCATGTAAAAGATTGTTTTGAGAGCCTGAACACATGCCTATAGGGTTATCATTAGAGTGACCAAAATAATGTGTAACAACCTAGTGCTCAATGTGGACCTCCTTCAGCCATATTTTCCACCATTATTGGACACCTCAAAGATCGTAGAACAGTTGACACCAACATAGCTCAAGCCTAACTGCATGGAACATGCATCCATTGATCATATAGTGGACACACAGGTCAATGGCACTCGCCAACAGAGAATCCAACTTTATCGGGTTGTCAAGGCAGGGCAACACCTACACTAAGGCAAGTGGCTCACCTGGGGCCAAATTCAGCAGAAGTTTCCTCACTTGATGGGGGCACTCAACACAATGGAGACCATTGCTTTCTAATGGGGGAGGACTAATCCAGGTGGATATTGGTGGCCACCCACCTATTTCAACTGGCTCCTCTTAACAGTTTTTAGTTCAGCAAGTTCTTTTGTAATTCTTTGTAATTGTGAGTTCTAAACTTCTGGGACTATCTGAATCCCTACATAGCTTCCAGGTGGATATTGGTGGCCACTTACCTAATCCAACTGACTTATTTTTTAATTTTTCATGTCAGTACATCTTTTTGTACTTACACGACCGTTTTGGGGCCCTAAACAGTGTTTTTTGGCATGCCATAGATAAATTGTAGATAGAGTCACAGTTCAACGACATAATATGTAGTTCTCAAAAATATCTTTCCAACGGGCTATCACATGCCTAAAATGGAGGTTGCATGCAAAAGTTACAACCCTGGGAAGTTGAGGTACGAACTTACCCATCGAGGCCCACATAAATTTTAGCGTTTCATCTCCTAGGGTTAGGTTTTTGGTTGTCTAGGGTTTTGTAATTCATGAATAATGTTTAAAAGGCCTTTGGAGCCTCATTGTAATCATTCTACTCAAATAGATACACATCTCTTCTCAAAGATAGCTACCACCATTCGAGCAAGTTGTTTTCAATTCTGCAATTTTACAATTTCAGCTTATTTTTTTTATTCAATAGAACTTATTTTTCACTGGATACCTGTTGTTTTTATCTATATCTTCGTGTTATTGTATTCAGTCTTTTATTCATTTCATTTCACTCACAAATATGGATCAGTAGTATCAAAGCGGTCTGCTCTTCATTTATTTTTCTTCGTGCATGTCCCTGACAAGATCTGGGTACAATAAGTTGGGACTCGAACCAATCGATCCTTTTCAAGATCAATTGTGTCAAGCCCGAAAAAAACTCATGGGGGAAGCAAAGAAATATTATGGAGCAAGAGATCCTTTTAAACTAGTACTTGAGGAATATCTTGCGTGACAAAGGAACAAAATGATGGATAACTTTGCACAGAGTTTTTAGCGACTGCCCACAAGAGACACATATTCATCAAGCATCCATGCAACCCCCTTCAAGGTACCAATAAATTTTAATATTCCATTATTTGAAGGAATGATAGATGCAAATGTTGTAGATAAATTCCTGAATTTGCTCGAAGGGTATTTTTCAGTTCACAATTTTTTCGATAGGAAAAATATTATGTTTACACTCCTCAAGGTTGTCTCCCATGTTAAGGACTGGTGGGATACTTACTCTGAGAAAAGGGACATAAAGGAATATGGAATATTTGTGTTCACCCCTACATGGGATTCCTTCATGGATTCCATTAAAGAACAATATTATCTCGTTCGAAGCTTCGAGGAACAATACACAAGATAGACAACACCGCATTAGGAAAGGGACCAAACAATACTAGATTTAACCAATATTTTCCATACCCTGCACACAAAATTGGGTATCAAAGAATCTGAATGACATTTGGTGCTCAAATCTTGTGAATTTCTGGATAGATACATTCAAACCAAAATGGAGTTTTCTGGACATTGCATCATTAGGTGCGGCTTATAGATATCCTATCAAGATCGAGGAGAAATTTAAGCAGAAGAGGTGAGATTTTTGATCTGCAAACTCCTCATAGCGGAAGGAGGGAAAAGGCGATGCCAACCCACTACATAAGGGATAGAGAAAATATGGCCACTCTAAGGACAACTAGTCCAAGATGAAACCTGAGAAGGGTAATGAGAAGTCGAATAAGGAAACATGAAGGTGGTGTGAATACCATAAAATCCCTTGGCACAACATCGAAGAATGTCGCTCCAAGCAGTCACCAAAGAAATATTCTAAGTCAAAGGCAAATCTAGTCTCTGAATCAAATCCAAAAGGAGGGAAATGGATTATCGATGTTGAAACCAAAGCGAATGTCGCTACCACCAAAGTCTAGCCAAGCAAACCAGAAGAACCAGAGGAAGGGGAATTCCTCCTTCACTCACAAATGTTGGTAAAGGTGGCTCCGCTTCATTTCATTGTCGATAGCAGTAGTCAGAAGAACCTGATCTCAAAAGAGGTCGTCAAGCAGCTAGACCTACCGATGACATCGCACCCACTGTCGTACACCATTGAAAGGATTCTCCAAGGAATATATCTCTGCGTCAGACAACAGTGTTGTCTTCCCTACGACATCAAGCCCTTCAAAGACGAGGTATTGTGTGATATTTCTCCCCTTGAATTTTTTGATGTTCTTTTAGGAAAACCATATTTGTGGAAGTGACATGTTGTGTATGAGTCTGGACCCCACAGTGTCATTATTAATTTGGATAGAAAATTGTAAAGGATACCAGAGGTAGTGCCACCTACCGCTATTTCTTTAACTAAGCTAAGCAATGTAGTAAGGTCATTTCATAGACCAATAAGTTTGTGATACCAAAGGTAGCGCCACCTGCTGCTATTTATTTAGCTAAGCTAAGAAATGTAGTAAGTTCATTTCATAGACCGAGAAGTTTGTATTCTTTGTGATACGTGCTCAGTGTAAGAAAAAAATCACCGCCATATCCGTGACCTCTATACAGAGCCTCTATTTGCAAAAAAATAAAGTGGACGAGATCATGGAAGAGTACAAATACATCTTCTTCTCACCCACTCGGGTACCGACGCACTTCCAAGTCAAGCATCCAATTGATCTAACCCCTGGTGCACCTCTACCTAATGGACCAGTCTATCATCATTCTTTGATGTAAAATGATGAAATCAAGTGTCAGATCCAAGAGATGCTTCAAAAGGGGCACATTAGACCCAACTCATCCCCTTGTGGAAGAATAATTGTACTGGTGCAAAATAAAGACGAGACATGACAACTTTGCGTTGATTACGGAGCATTACAAAAAATCACATTCAGGAATTGATATCTAATTCCCTGAATTGATGACCTTCTTGACCAACTCAAGGGGGGAAATTTCTTCTACGAGATTGACCTAAAGTATGGATACCACCAGGTTCCCATCAAATCGACTGATGTATGGAAGACTACCTTCAAATCTAAAGGTATCTTCGGATGGCTAGTCATTCCCTTTGGCTTAACAAATGCTCTAGCAACTTTCATGAGGTCGATGGATGATGTATTGAGACCCTTCACTAACTCTTTAGTGGTGGTATATCTATATGATATCCTCATCTTCAATAGAAATTGGGAGCATCACATGCAACATATTCAATAGGTTTTGAGCACTCTAAGGAAACACAAGTTATATGCCAACTTGGAAAAATGCTCCTTTGGCATGAACATGGTCCAATACTTGGGCTACATTTTTTATGAGCATGGGGTGCATATGGATCCATATAATGTCCAAGTCATCCATGACTAGCCATCCCCGACAACACTAACTGAGCTTCAGAGCTTCTTGGGACTTTTCAACCTCTACCGACAGTTCATGTTGGGATTCTCCCATATTGCATGGGCCCTCATCCAAGTGACCAAGGGTGGTGGAAGGAAACATTTCGGATGGGGGACAACACAACAACAAGCATTTGATGATCTGAAGCATTGATTATGCTCATCTCTAGTACTCTCCTTAAATGAACTGCAACAACCATTCGATATTGAGACTCATGCATTCGACTATGTTGTAGTCATAATTTTCACTTAGCACAGTCATCCAGTAGCATACCATAGTGAGATGCTCTTAGAAACCGTTCGAAAATACCCCACCTATGAAATGGAAATTTGTTCCATTGTACAATCCTGTCATCAATGGAAACATTACATTATGGGAAAGGAGACAATCATCCACACTAATCACAAGCCTCTATAGTTCATAGAGACACAAGGGAAATTGTAGAATGCCTTCCATCCAAAGTGGTACACATACCCACAACTTTTCCATATCAACATCAAGTATAAGACATGGAGCACAAATAATGTCATTGACTACCTCAATCAACCTCCTGTGGCTGCAATCACCACCATGCTCCATTCCTGTGGGCATGAGGCATCTAAGTGGCCCCAACTTTATCAGTGAGATCCTAACTTCTCCACCACCTATCAACTCTTGGGTATAGGTGCGAATGTAATCAATTTTCACATTTAGGATGGATTGTTGTGCCATCTAGGCCACCTCTCTGTTCCTACAAGTGATTCTACAAAGTTGTTTTCAGAGGTTCACTATAGTCAAATGGCGGGACATTTTGGCATGGAGAAAATTGTGGTCGTTCTAGAGAAACATTTTTATTGGCCAAAAATTCGATAGGAAGTTAGAAAGTATATCATATCTTGCACTTCCTTTTACATTTCCAATCCAACCATCAAGAATCAAGGCTTATACACCCCTCTTCCTAGTCTTGATATTCCTTGGGAATCCATCTCGATGGATTACATGTATGGTCTTCCATCCACTAAGAAAGGCAATTATTGTGTATTTTTGGAAGTTGATCAGTTTTCGAAGATGGCCATTCTCACAACTTGCAAGAGGATCATCATAGCGACATGTATTGCCAAGATCTTCTTCGAATGAGTGTGGGTCCATTTTGGGATACCACATACCATCATCT